>LKNJ01003267.1:0-68288 GCA_002120245.1 Maccullochella peelii | reverse complement strand
ATATATCTATATATAGATATCTATCTATCTATCTATCTATCTATCTATCTATCTATCTATATATCTATATATATATAGAGAGAGAGAGACACACACAGTATATAACATATTGGTGCATCTTAATCTTCTGCCGTCTGTGTGTAGCCAGACTGACGGATCATGACGTAGTCTTGACACTCACCCCGTGTTTCACAGTTTTGGCAGCATGTGCAGCTTTTTTCTTAGCGTCATAGTGCGTGAGGATGTCGATGATAGCCATGAAGTATACCTCCTTCTTCACAGCACCTAGCACAGGAACACATCACATGGTTTTTCTAAATTAAAAGCTCTGCTGTTCTCCTGTGCCTTTGCTAATGAACTTTTATTTCCTCTGTTGCATTGGCAACTTACATCTTATTACTGCACTGTAAATGTATTTTATTTCGTTTTATGTATCTCATTTCATTTTAAAATGTCATATTATTCTATCTTAATTGATTTTATTCTTATTGTGTTGAATGTCATTGTAATGTTTTTCTTTGCCCGGGTAAAGCACTGAAAATAAATCATTTGGCCGTGCTGCTCCTTAGTTTTCAGTGCTCTTAATCGGGCTGATAAAGACAGTTAAGTTTTATTCTGCATGCCTGGAATTTGACAGACAAGTAGTCATCTAATCAGCTGCCACCGCTTAATCTACAGCTACAGCTAAGTTCAGCAAGTCACATGGATGTCAAAGACGACCCTTACTGTCGTGGCTCTTGATTGCGTAAACGTCCACAGAGGGGTCAAACTCCCCGGGGCCGAAGAATCCTCCACAGTTCAGAGGGTTTCCGGGGCTGTCGGGAGGCGTGCCGAAGGAGCCGGTGAGCACGCCTCCGCCCATGCCGTCATTCTCGTACTCCTCCTCCTCTCCCACGCCCTCCACGTCCATCTCCTCCTGCTCGGCCCGCTCCACGTCATGGATGCCCACCAGGAGACTGTAGTCCATGATCTTTAGGGTGGCCAGGAACTGACACACAGAAAACCCTCAATGTGATGCCTCATTGTCACATCTGCACTTTTGGGTTTCTCGGTCATACAGGTCTGGGTTATGTGGTCGAAATTTAAATCGCAACAGCCTAAAGGACTTTTTCTTCATGACTGAAATGCCAAACAATATGGCATATGCATTCAAAGTAACACTTTATATAAAGAAATGATCACTTTGAACCCCATGGTAATGAGGGGCATCATATCAGTCCTTAAAGCTGCACTAATTCATATTTTTATACTAGCAATGGATCAAATGGTGTAATGGGAAAGGGCATGTTCGTAGTGACAAACCCAAATCACCCAAACCTGCCCCTCCGGAGCATTTAAGTGTCTTTCAGCTCACTGTTTTGGTTGTGTGGCCCGCAGCTTTATTGTTTTGTATGAGACTCGCTGCTTTCATCAACTACACTGGTTCCAGAAGCAGTGAAAACGCTGAGATGAACCCACCTGAGTTTACGATTTAATACTTTACTTGGAGGAATATGAAAGGTTTCCCTTTAACAGAAGAACTGTGCCTTAGTAAAAAAGCCTGAAATTGGTCTAGTTAGTGTAAGATAATAATTTAAATGTCTCATCAAAGAACAAGTAAAAAAGAATACCAATCCCAGCTTTGGGTACTTGATGTTTTCCAATACTCAATGCTAGCGACACATTTCACATTTTGATACCCAACCCAACTGAAGCTAATCAAATAATAGATAGAAAATAACAAGATTAAAATGTCTTAAAGTTCAAGTTGTGTAAAAGCCATTTAAAGATGGTGAGTTTTAGCATGTACAACTGATTCTGAGTCGCTCATACATATTCTTTTATTGTGGGGGTCCTGATGTGAAAAGCACTTAGAGCCCTGCGGTTTGAAACAGCTGTGAGGCGGATCAACTCTACAGCGGACCACATGGAAACCTGGATGTGTTTCTTACCTCTACGTCCCGTTTTAGCTTCTCCAAAAAGTACTTCTTGTTGTCATCTCCTATCTGTAGTTTCTGGCCTTCATTCAGGAAGTCGTTGTCTTTAAAAGTGGGGAGTTCTTTAGCCTGAAGAGAGAGGGAATGTAATTTGGTATCAAGATTGATTGATGGGTGGATGTCATGATATTATTGGATATTACTGGTCGGTTCAAGCTTATGTCATATTTTTTATTTTTTTTTTGCAGGAAGAAAACATTATTGGATTTTGATTTGATTTGATTACAAAGAAATAGATTTTTATATGGGGATTTTTTGCAGCGTTCGTTTAATTTCCAACATGAAAAGATGTTTGGTTTACATGAGCGATTGTGTCGATGATGAAACAACAGATTATGTTGAAAATCAGGCATTTTTCAAGGAGTACATTCAAATTCAAGCATATTGCTAACCTTAAAAACATAGCAGGTGAAATTAAACGTTTTCCAAACTTTCAAGACTTTACATGAACCCTTATTGTTATTGACCGGAGATGTGATTTAAAAGGGATAAAAAAGCATTTTGCATTTCATCTCATCTTTAAGTTTTCCAAAAGTTAGTCAGTTTTGTTTGGTAGTGAGGGTGATTAGAGGTCACGGGGCCACACCTGCAATATCAACTGTAGGATTTAGGGCAATGAAGATACAGAAGCGTTACAATTCACACAAGCAGAAATGTCATACTGTGTCATATTAATACAGACATTCCAACAACTCAGAGTAAATAACAGCATGAGGCCGGTGCAAAAGGCACGCCTAAAATACATCTGCTTACTTCTAACAACTTCATTTAGTCATTCGACAAGTTTGCCTCTAGGGTGAGCTGAGGGCGTTTATTTTTGTCCCATCACAGCAGCAGCTGTCACTGTACAGAAATCAAACGTACCTTCTCCTTGTCGCTGGCTTCCCTTGAGACTGTAGAACCCTAAAAATGCAGAATAAAAACAGAATTAATTGAAAGCAGCTCAAGATACATCAGAGGCTTTGTTAGCATGTTGACAACAATAGACAGCGTCTTTTTAAACTGTCAATCCTGGGAAGGTAAGGTTGTTTTCTCCAGAGAATGCTCGGCAGGAGATGAGGCTTGGGGAAACTGTGCACCGTGATATTCAGCACAAACCGAGAAGTCTTTATTGATGAGCTGGATTTGTAATCTCATGCACATGTTACCAGGAAGTATGAACTTCCCTCTATTTCAATTCTTCGACGTGCCCGTTTCTTCCGTCTGACAGAAAAAAAATCCTACAAACTAAACATTTACAGTGGATTGATGCGAGCCACCATTCACTCCCTGTTTATCTTAAGCTGCTGCCGAGATATTAAAGTAGTACATGCAGAATATAGTACATGCACATAAGATGTTTTTACCATTAAATGAAAAACAATAGAGGAAGTTTGACTTGGATCTAACAATAGTGAAACACAAAGCAGGTGCTCCTGATGCACCGGTCAACCGCACAGAACAATCACTCACACAGACTAGTGAATGTTATAAAACTTAAAGGTAAAATCACACCTAAGAATTTGTACAGCAACACCGTACCTACATCCTAACTGATGCAGCAGAACCAGAGATATCGTCTTTTTTATTCCACACATTCTTGTTTTTTTTGTCAAAACCTGCCCATAAGCAGTAATACTCCCCAAGACCTGTAGACAGAGTTCCCCTTTAATTGATTATTGGACTATTTCTGTGCATTTTTGCTTGACTTGAACGATTCATCATTCATCAAAATTGTTTGTTCCCCCAGAATTATTTCATAAACTTAATTTACTTCTCTTTTTGTCATAATTTTTTTTTCTTTTTATCAATATTATGTTGTGTTTCATTTATTTACTCTTTTTGTTTTTCCTTAAAGAGGACTCCTTTTACATGTCATACACTGTTTCAAAAAAATCCATAATGCACATACACAGTACGTCTTCACTTCTATTATCTTTGACACGGTGTTCATTCAGTGAGCAGTTACAGGTGTAACGAGAGAGACGGCTGTTGATGCACAAATTGTCATGTGCTTGTAGTATTCAGTGGTCTGTGTGTGTGTGTGTGTGTGTGTGTGATTTATCTGAAGAAGGATTTGGTGTGCAGTCGATCCATGCTGGTGTTGGCAGTAAACCAACACATCCTACCTTCAGGTCATATTTGCGGTGGACAGTGAGGCGATGGCTGAATACATTCCGGGTCACCACCATGTACGTCTCCACCCCGTCCACCGTTAGCCTGTACATGCCCAGGAACTGAGGGAGCAGTGTGTTGCCATGACACTCCACTATAAACTGGAGACAATCAGGGGAGGAGAGCAGAGTGTGGGCGTGAGCAATCAAATATACAGTATGAACACTGATTAGAACTGGACACGGCACACACGCACATGCATGCCTGACTTCAGATTCAAATGAAGGAAGCAGATTTTAAGTTATTATGTTATTAAATTTCTCTCCTACACTCCATCTATATAAACAGTGAACGTTTAGATTGAATACTCTATCAAAGCGCTGATACTCACAGGCAACATTTAACCACATTACAGATAACGAGGCACTGAGTCGTATTTGATTCTGCCAGCTGTGTCGTGTGCTGGTACAAGGAGCTTCTACCTGGTGATATTTCTTTAGGATGTTGTGCATCTCGGCGATGTCCTCGCTGGACACGGTTTTGATTACAAAGCGGTGGTCGTAACTGGACAGGAAGCGGTTGCCGAAGCGACCCTGGGAGTCGCTGTTGAGTGGGGCACTCCTCGTCAGAGAGTTCTTCCAAAAAAAACCCATCCCGTTACATTCTTACATCAAAGTAGAAATTTTCATTTCATCCATCAAAGTCTGTTTGTATCTTCTAAGCAGACGGGACCCACCTGGTAGTCCTGGTCATCGATGCAGAACCTCTCCCTCAGGTTTCTGAACACCATGGGACAGTACTCTTTGAACTTAAAGCGACTAGGCAAGTTTTCTCTGACAAGAAAGAGACACACAGTCAGTGCAACAAACAGGAGCTCAGAGGAAGACGGACTGATTTGTTTCTGCTTTTGTGTGGATCCTGCACAGACAACAATACAGGCCAGAGTTGACATTTACAGCTTTCTAAATGCTTTTGTTGAACATGACTTTAGGTGCTGCCTGTTCGCTGGGTGAGAACATTTTAAAGCAAACCCTCCCATCAGGCTTTTTAAATGTAGCATTGCTGACAAAGCAAGTTTCATGACACTTGAGCTAAGGCACCAACATACCTTTCATTCACCACCAAAGCCAGATGTGTACACATCTCAACAGTAAATAGATACTTAAGGGCATCCCGTATTCCTATTAGCAGATCGCATATACAATTAACTTTGTTCATGTAAAGAAATGCAAAGAGATGTATGATTCAAACTAAGTGATCTATACCAGCAACCTAAAACTTTTTCTCACTACAAAATATGATCAGAGCTGAAATGTGCAAGAGAGCGGATTTGGGTTGCTGTTGGTTGGTTGGCGTCTGGCAATTAGCACTTTGACGTGCAAGTTCTCAAAGCAGCATGAGACTTTTTGGCCACTGCAAATGAGAAAAGAAAAAGACCAAACGGCCTGCGCCTGAACTGCAGGTGCATCACTCAAAGAAGCTACAGGATTATTTAATGCGTCAAAGAGAACAGTCTTCTAAATCATGAGCACAAAGTATTTTCCTCACCTGCCACTGAACTTTTTTTGTCTTCTACTTCTGAAATCTATGTAGAAAATAAACTACTAAACTATAAAATAAAACTATTTATTAATATAAGAAAACCCTATCTGCCATGGTGGCAGCAGGTGACCTGACATTTTTACCCAGTATTTGGCAGGTGGAACTGTGGTTGACAAACAGTACTAAATGTCATCCAACCTAATGTAACCCACCTTTGCGGTGGAATCTACTTCAGAGCGAAAGTACAGTTTATTTGGTGTTGACATTATTTTGTCCACTCCTGTATACAGACCCAAATATAATAATATAACATCTCCATCGTCACATTATGGATGCAGACATTCATTCTGACTAAGGCATATATTGTGCAAAGACTTGTTAAAGGCACGATCTGTCATTTTGAGCATATAAATTGCACATTTTCATTTTATAAAAACTTTACAAGTCACTTTGGAGTGACAGCAGGCGTCTGTCCTGAACTCTGGTGCTGGGTTGACCCTTTTGGGGACACGTGCATTTCAGATTGTGCCTTTAGCAGACTGCTACATAAGCTGTGATGTACCTACTTGTTAAATAGGTGGTTGTCCACTTTGATCTTACTGTAGGCTTTAAAGTCATCTGGCATCAGCATTACGGGTACAGGCACGTTACTTAACTCGTTAACCTGAAGGAGACAAGTGAGAGATCAGACAAGAGGGAGCAAATAGCTGATATACACACTAACAGACTGGAGTATTATTAAGAAATCAATGCAGCAATATTGACTTTTGCAATTTCAACAAGGGCACCATTTGAAATTTAAAAACAGACTCCTACGCAAAGTACTCTACTGCTGTGCAGTTCCAGTCACGATGTGCTTTAAACATCATATCATCAGGAGGAAAATATGTATAAACATCTCATTTTGCCCTCAAGTAGCACACATGCTAATTAACAGAGCAGAGTTGCGGATACCTGTAACACACCTCTGTATGTAATAACAACATGTATAGTTTCATGTGACCCAAACCCATTCTGCCAAATCTCTGCGAGTGTCAATCATTAACTCTGGGACCAAAGAACAGGCTGGAGAGAGTTTTGCTTGTGCCACCCCCCACCCCGACTCTGATCTTATCTGCTGAAACACATCCAGAGGAAAAGCTCACACTGATGGACTGCAGGAAAACACCCTTGTAGATCATCACACAAACGGCCATACAAAGGAAAATGGGGTGGAAAGATTGAAGAGATATTTCTACTCCAGGGAGAAAGTCAAACAGACAGATCAACTAAAAAGGGCGGCAAAGGGGAAGTACAGAGTCCGGGCAGCGCTGTTAGGTAATTTAATATAGCTCAACTCCCTGATGATGTATTAAAGCTAATGCAATGAAAATATGCTGCTGTTACACACCACTGCAACAGCTGCTTGGAACAATATGAGCAAACACATAGAGTCCATAAACAGCCAATCTGACTTTAATGATCATCTGATTCCAAGCTTTAAGTTCCAGATTCATAACATAAATAACAAGAAAACAATCCTATTTATAAAACAAGACAATAAAAAAACAACACCAACAGTCCAAAACCCAAAGACTCGTCATTTACTGTCACAAATGACAAAGAAAAGCAGCAAATGTTTGACAGTTTTGCTTGAAAAATGACTGAAAAGATTAAATCAATTATCAAAATAGTAACAGACAATTTTCTTTCGATCGACTAATTGTTGCAACTCTGAAATGAAATATATCACAAACTTTAAGGAGGTATGATTATGAACATCAGCATCTGTTATTGTAAAAGTGTCATTTAGATATTGGTCTTGGACACAGGTGTGGCAAAATGGCACACACAATTTATTTATTTATATATATATATATATATATATGAAATATGAAAAACAGCAAAAATTAAAATAGAACTTACATATCCAACCCTGAAACATTGATAAGCATTGCACTACTCTCCACATCAGGATGTCTTTTTCTACAATATAAAAAACTCTATATTCTATATTCTAAAGATATCCAACCCTCAAAGATAATAATAAAAAAATACATAAAAAGTATTGCACTGATTTCTGCAACTTTGTTATTGACAGTACAACTTCCTAAGTGCTTGTGTATAATATCATCTGCGGACAAACAGGTGGAAATATTGCTTCTTCAAACCTTACATTCACTGTAAAATGCAAACACTCCCTTAAGTTGAAGCGCTGATAGATCTGAGTGGGCAATTCATTTACTGACATGTCGTTTAAAAGAAAATCGGAGGTTTAACCAGCATCAGACGGATGGTGTAATACATGATCATCTGAACACCAACTGGCACTGCGTGGACGTGAAGGCCCCCAGCACCACAGCCAGGGCGCTATTAAAAATGCATTCAACTTCTGACTGGAAGGAGGGGACTTTGATGAGAAGTCTGTTTGATGCCTTGAATCGGCTTCCCACCCACACCTCCCATCACCAGGCCTGTGTGCTGCACCCACACACCCACTGCCAAAGTTCACCCACTGAATGCTGGAGATGCTGCAGTGATAACCATATCATTAACCGCTTCCTTAATTCCTGGGTTGCAGCCTATGCATTTCATTTCCGTGTCATTTTCTTTTAGGCTAGCTAGTGCTTGTGGCTCTTATGTTATGTCTCGCAGAAATCAGCGGGGTTTGATACAGACACACAAACGCATTTCCACTGTCACAGTGTCAAATCTGCTGTGGCTGTGGCTGCAGTTTTGGCAGGTAACCCACCTTTGAGTTACTACCAATTACTGACAAAATGCACGTCTGCAAGAAGATCCACCCAGATACTGTCATTACATCCACAACAGTGCTGATCAGACAGCACTTTAAACTGACATGATGTGACCAGAAATAAAAGCTGACTGACTGTGGCAGTGAACTCACAATGCAGACCGATGACAGGTGCTCTTCCATTCAGGCCAAATCATAAAGTGTCAACCCTGGACATGGCTCTCTGTCACACCTCAGAGGCTGCTTTGCAAGCGCGTGTGTGTGTCTGACAAAACAGCTACTAGGTGCATTGCACAGTAGGCGAGACCGAACTGCTGGTGCAAACCCACTCTATCAATCACATTCACAGTCCTCGGCAGCCTCGGCCAAAAGTGAATGTGATATATTTATCTGCTCTATTTATAGGGGCACGAACTGCAGCGATTGGGCGCATGCACCGAGCACTGGAGCTGCACATACAAGCTCAGAGCAGGTTTGTTTAAACAATAGGTCTGGCTGCCTTCTGCAGCTGTGATGCTGAAAATCGGTGTAACCTGCTGCTCCGGCTGCCTGTCACACCCCTCCCACTCCTCCATGCCTGCACAGCAGCAGCAGCAGCAGCTCACGACTTGGCCCCCGAAACACCTCCCCATCCATGATTTATGATGGCACATTGTTAACGCTGAGTGAAAATGCACAACCTGCAGCGGACATGTCATTCTGAAAATCATCCCGCAGCTGCAGAGAGTTTAACAGATGCTATTTAAATCCCTGCAAAGCGCACGATCCAGGCAGAAGCAAACCGCGGCTAGCTATCAAGGCAGCAGCAGCAGCTAGCGACAGACCGACCAGCTCAGTGTAGAGTCAGCCATCAGATGTCTGTCCAAGCACACCACTAAATACTTGGCGAATATCCATGAAATAGGCAAATTACATGACCGAGTGAAAGCATCAAAGCTGGCTTGACAGATGAGGGCAGCTGGCTAACAAGCTAACGGGCTAGCTAAATCAAAACAGCAGATAAACAAACCGCTCACCGGCGACAACGGAGACATTTAAGACGTACTTACCGTGTGGTTGACACCCCACATTAAAACGCTGAGAATGGGCTCGCTTGCACGGAATAATTTCACTTTCTGTCCTATAAAATGCTTCTTTTTCGTCTTGGTTTTGCTAGCGCTGACAGGCGCTGCGCTGGTGCAGTTGGATGACATGTCTCAGGCTGGGAATTCAGGGTACGCAAGACGGCACTCGCTGTCGTTCAGAGCCTCCACACACACACAACAACAAAAATCGGAAAGTTAAGAGCGTTTAAAAAAAGCTATAAGTGCATCGTGCTCGTCGTCCAACTCGCAGCGAGTCTCTGGGTAGGATAACTGCCTTGTTGGGAGTCAGCGGTAGAGCATTTTGCGCCGTCACCACCCTTCCTCCTCCCGAGCAAGCAGGCCGCGGTGGAGTCCAGAGAGCAGCTAGCCGGCCATCAGGCTACAGCGCAGCCTCTCTTTTAAAAATAACACCCCGGAGCGGTGAACACTCGCCGGACAGCTCCTCTCCTTTCCCTTTAACGTCTGCAACCCCCAAAACCCGGTGTGATGCTGTTTTACTTGTTAGTGAGTAATCCCATCATGATGAGCCTGAGATTGTTGTCAATCACCGCCAACAAGCGCTGCGTTCGGGGTCTCCTCAAGATGGCGTCTGTGTTGCACCTCACAGTCACCAGCGCCCCCAGCAGGCCGCTGGCAGAACTACAGGGGTTCCCACACCTTACCACATATTTTATATATGTGCATAAGGTTTATTTGGCTTTCAAATGTCTTTAGGCTTTTGGGTAATCTTTTTTTTAGAATAGAAGTGAAAAATGTTAATGTTATATGGTAACAGACATTTGACACCAAATTAATTTTGAAGTTTTAGTCTAAAGTTATTTTGTCATGAGCCTAATTCCCACCTAGTGTGACTTCGTTTTCCTCCCAGTTGTGCCACTCTACAACACCGGTGTTGATTTTTAAAATATATATTATACAGTGTAAACTCCCCCCAGGGTGATAAAATGGCCAAATTCCCTACTATATATATATATATATCTGCACCAAAATCTGTGACCTGTCAGATTCTGTGTTGGGTTGACCAAAGGTTGCCAGGTGAGGTATTAAAGACAAATCTATGCACTACTAACCCCCTGTTTCTGCTGTTATAATTTGGCATTTCCAATGATATCTCATGTGATTGGGTGGAATGAGGGGAACTTTGTTTTCATGCTGAGACAAAATGGAGACTGAAGGAAAACGCACATTTCTTCGTCATGGTTAGTACTACAGTTGTACGTCAAGTCTGACAAATAACCCTGATGATGTCAGCAGGGGCTGGGTGGGGCTAACAAACAAATGCTATAGAGTTGCATCATGGGAAGTGTAGGATCCAGTATTTTTGGAGCAGGACTGAGTTCAGGGACTAAAAGTCAGGATATCTGCTGCTTTAAATTTGACCATTTCTTTTTAAAATCTGTCTCTTAAGTCTTCCCAGGTTTATGGAAGTGAAATATTGAATGACTGGCATACCCCTTTAAAAACATTAATACAAGTACAACTACACTACAAGATGCACTCAGTTTTACTAATTAAGTTGTAAGAGTTCTTAGTTGTTGGGGTTTTTTTCCCAGGAGACCTCGTGTAAAATTCCCGTTAGTCTGAATTTTTCCTTCTCCTTCATGAAAATATTTTTTATTTCCTAATTCTCAAAGAACTATTCTGTAACAACACAATCTATATGTTCCTTGGACCCCCGTGAACTGTATTTGCACTGTCAAATGTCCAGTCAGTCAAATTTCCGCCCCATCAGTAGTGTTGTGCCTGTGATTTCATCACATACAGCATGTTTACATCGCTCACAAATATGGAAGTCAACATATAGTTTGCAGTAATCGTATTAATTTGTGTCAGCTGTCCTCAGGGCTGCTGCGTGGTTTGGAAAGAAAATGTGATGATCTCTGCCTGGTACCTGAGGGAACTGCTGGCTCTTCATTAGTTTACAGTATCCTCCTGAGACCCAGCCTATTCATTTATGTCCTCTGTAGTGGACATTTGTTTTTTGTTCTATGTCTTTTGACTCTTTTGAGCTACCCTACTAAGTCCTGGTGTGCTAAATAGAGGACATCCTGGCATTTCCAATGATATCTCATGTGATTGGGTGGAATGAGGGGAACTTTGTTTTCATGCTGAGACAAAATGGAGACTGAAGGAAAACGCACATTTCTTCGGTTCTCAGGAGGGTATGGCAGTGGAAGAAGTACTAAATGTTTTACTTAAGTAGAAATAGCAATACTGCAGTGTAAAAATACTCTGCAGTGTCCTGCATTCAAAATCTTACTTTAGTAAAAGGGGTAGCTTAATCCATAATAATACATCATCATTTATATTTTGTACGAATAATCTGAATCTAAGTAAAGTACAAGTACCTCAGAATTGTACTTAAGTACGCTACTGGAGTAAATGTAGTTAGTTACTGCAGTGTGGTTACACTGCTCTTTTGTCTTTTCTGTTTTCCTTTTATACGTAGTCATATTTATTTTCGCTCTCCTGTCTGTACATTTGTGCTGCTTTTATCGTTAGCAAGGTTACCTGCAAAAATAGATTTCTAAGCTTAGATTGAAAAAGTTTTACACTCATTTGCTACATGATACAAATAAAAAAAAAATCCTTTTAACTTGTATTTCATTGGATTGTAATAAGAATACTTCGGCATTTCAATTAGGCCTATTATAGGCTACACTGACAATAAATGTGTTTGATCACACATTCATATTCTGCCCATGTAAATCATTTTACCATTCTTTATCTCATTTACTATCCTTTGTCAGTTATTTCAAATATTAATATTAATATATAAATACCATATTACTTTTTATTTTTTATTTAAAACAATCATTAAAATGGAAACTGAACAAGACTTGCACATTTCCAATTAACTTGTGGGCCAGCCCTGAGCTCGGGCCCGGGACATGAGGCCTTCAGGGGCCTTCAGGGGCCTCTCCGGGTAATGCAGCCAAGACCATCATTTAGACAAACAGCGGGCGTGGCTGCGGGGTCCATCTCCCGTGCAACTTACTGACTGAAATGAATGGACAAAGGTGAAATAAAGACGAAATGGAGCGGCGGGCCCGCGCAGGAGAAGTGAACGTGTAAAAAGTGCGTAGGGCCTGCGGAGGAGGATACCCTGAGTGCCCCGAGAACGAGGCGACAAAATAATATCACGTGATCCAAAATGGGCAGTCCTCTGACGGTGCTGAAAAAAGCCATTTTCTGGCGCTGCTGCAAATTCTGACCAAGTCCAAATAATTTACCTGGATCCTCGTTGGGAGGAGAGGGGAACTTTTATGTCTAATCAGGTAGGAACGACGCATCGGTGATCGCTGTTTATCGGGCACGTCGGCCCGCTGTCTGCTGAGGCGCACACAAAGTGCACGGTGTCACATTTTGAGTCTCTCTTGTTCGCCTCCTGATACAGCCCTGTCAGTGAATTTAAGATGGCTGCTTTGTGTACCAGTGTGATTTTTATGTGGCTCTGCATCCCCCCCCCTCGGTATTCATGTTTTCTTCGGATGTGTTTGCTTCTGGTGCCCGGGTCGGACCGCGGAGCTCCGGTGAAATGCAAACACTCTTTGTTGGTCCGCTGGTCGAGGAGCGGAGCTGATGCACAAGAAGAGGCCACACGGGCGATTCAGTAGTCGGCTGCTGTGTACCACCACAGAGGCTGCATTTAGCTGCACGGCTCCCCCTCTCACGCTGTTTATCGCTGCAACATGTCATTCCACATGTTTCTGTTGGCCATCAGCTCTCTTTGTTGTGCTTTCACAACCTGCTGTCCCGAGGACGAGCTGCAGACATGGTCTGAGAGAGCGCTGTGTGGCAATAAGAGAAAGAACTAATAGTCTCAACAAGCATTACGCACATTTCCATAGGCTCCTGTGCCTTACTGTGTAACAAGAACGTCTCATGTTGCTGTTTGTTTCCTCTGCAGATCTGTCCAGATGGATAAAATGCAGCCCAACCGGATTAAAATCACAGATCTGAATCCACACCTCACATGTCCACTGTGCGCTGGTTACTTAATTGATGCTACAACCATAGTAGAGTGCCTGCACTCCTGTAAGTTCCTCACATGAAGGCATGCATGCATGCATCATGTGTTCATTAACCCCTGTATGTGTGAAATTAGCAGGAGCTTACAGCTGCATATTAAGCACAGGTCCTGCTCATGATGTAAGGAGATGAGCGTGGCGAGTGACCCCACCTAATAATAATAATGTAATGCATGTGAAACAACATTTACATTATTGTTGACACTGTGTATGAGGTGTTGATCCACCTCTATGGTAACGGTGGTGGACTGTAGTAGTAGTATATGAGTCCACTCCATGAACTACACATCAACGCTGCTGGCGATACAGAGCAGTGTTTCAGCATCTGTCTGTGTCCTTCCTCTCTGCACAGTTTGTAAAACGTGCATCGTTGCCTTCCTGGAGACGAATAAGTTCTGCCCTCGCTGTGACGTCCAGGTTCACAAGACATGTCCGCAGCTCAGCATCAGGTGAGTTATAATGCTCAGGTAACGCTTCTGAATGCTACGACTGTCATGCTAATCAACGTGAAAACTGTCTTTTCTTTTCCAGAGCGGACAAAACTCTACAAGATATTGTTTATAAGCTTGTTCCGGGGTTATTCAAAGGTGAGCCGGAGGCTGTAGAGCAACAACACACTCTCTCCTAGCAAGCTTAGTCCTCCGCCTTTGTCATGTTTCCCCATTTAACGATGCATTTCGTTGCCAATGGACACTTTTTAAAAAATATATTTCTGAAACCCAGATGAGATGAAACGGAGGCGGGACTTCTACGCAGAGAACCGTGTGCTGGAGCCAGGGGAAGTGGTGGAGACGTTTAACATAGCAGAGGATGAAATCATCAGTCTGTCCATACAGTTCTACGAGAGGAACAAGTGAGTCAGTCATTTCTCCTTTTTACAGCAGTGGGAATTCTTTATACTGGGATGTTGCTGCCGAGATAGGTGACAATGAAACGGAATGATCTGATTGTGCTCAAACCCAACAATAGAGTAGAATTACTTAAATATGCATGTAAGACTCATATTAAACAGCAATAAGAGGCAACAAGCCCTGTGTGAACATGCCAACACCTGCAGTGTGTCTCTCTGAATCTCTTGGCGTTTAGAGTAACAATTTAGATGTGATGATAAAGGCTTCGAGAGTCTGGATTAGTTTGGTTTAGGTACCTTGAAAGTGCTTGAAAAGTGCATGAATTTTAGTCTTAAAAAGCTGCACGAACCCTGAAGTTAATTCTTGTTTAACAGCTCTTCTTTGTATTTACTATTTCCCTGCAGAAATAATGAGAGGCAGCATTCGGACATGGAAGGAGACAAGGTAAAGCCTGATTTTTTTTTTTAGATAAAAAGTAAAGCGGTAGTTTAGGCCTACACACTTCATGTTTAACGGGGTTTTCTGGTCTTCACCCTGGATCTGTGTGTCCCCTCTCTGCTCTTTTCTTTGTCCCCAGTCCAATGGTAAACGCTTCCTGCAGTGCCCAGCAGCCATGTCCGTCATGCACTTAGCAAAGTTCCTCCGAAGCAAGATGGATATTCCCAACAACTATCGGGTAATTAGACCCTTTGTACCCGTACGCTCTTGCTGTATCGATTGTGTAGCAAACGTCAGGATTCAGACACAATAATATAAATGCCTCGTTTAAAAGGACTTTTAACTCTAAGTAACTTTAAGTAATGTAATCACAGTCATATTGGGTTGCATGCATTTGTCAGCTGTAAAAGCGCTCTGGCAATCCGCACTTTGATATGTGAGCTGTGCAACATGAGACCAAACTGAGGGGCATTGCTCCAAAAACTGCAAATCATTAAAGCTGCACCCATTTTCTATATTAACATTGATCAAAAGACTGTTTGTAATGTGAAAGGGATCACTCGTAGTGAGAAACCCACAAAGAGTCAAACTCTGCAGAGCATTTTAGTGTCTTTCAGTGCATTGTTTTAGGTTTCACGGCCCGTAACCTTACTGTTTACTGGCAGCTCTTTTTAGTGAAAAAGCTCTGATAACCTGTCTGTACACTTCCTGCCCAGCATCCAACAGAAGACAAACTTTGTTGCTAGCCAATCTCACTTCCGGTGTAGCCAGCAGATACCTGGATAACGGATATCCGAGCGCCGGTCGCTGTTTACAGTCCGATTAGGAATCTTGGAACCCATCGGCTATCGTCTCTCCATGATTCGATTGCAGATACATTTTAAAAAAAGCTAATCTCAAGGTTTCCGAGATTGATAAAAAGCGAAATCAAAGTCACCTTTTATCACAGTAGCCATTTAGATGGGTCATAGCAGGAAAAGAACAGGCGTTACTAATTGCATTAACGATGGCTCTGTTCCATTTAGTGAGCCAGCATTTAGCCGGGCCCTGTAACTGGCTCAGATGCATTATAGTCATTATAATAATTACTTTCATTGATTACACCTGTGCTTTTCCTGCTATGATAAGTCAAAATGTCTGCTATAAAAAAGGTCTGTAATATGACCCACCTTATGCTAATTTGTTAGCATTCAACTACAGTTCCCATTAGTCAAATGCTGCGTTCACCCCGCGTCGGCAGAATAGTAAGAACAGGAAAACCTCCTGGTATTCCGACCTGGGAGTGTTCACACATTATTGCAAGATCTGTACCACCACTGCTAAATTAGCTGCCTTTAGCATGTTGCATAATTGTAGCGGCTTGTTAACTGTATAGCTCCTTTTTAATTTGGTAAATTGTGTTTTCATGTTAATATTGGCTTTTATTTAGATTCAACTTCCAGTGATGGTGGCAGCCACCTTGCCACTGTTTTTATTCAACATATGATTTATCATAAACTGTACACGATTGGAACGTTTGAATGGGTCAACAACATTGTAATGCTGCGTTCAAGTTAGCACTGGGAAGAATTTGCATGTTTACAGCTTCTTAAGACAGCTGTGACAGGTGGGAAACTGGTTATTACGGTAATTCCCACATGACTTGAACGCAGCATAAGGTATAGGGGTACCTTGACAATAGCAGAGATCATTTAAAGATGACATTTATTTGTGCGCCTGTCCACCTGGCCCCCAACAGAGCAGCTTTTACAACACTTTTCCTCTCCTCTATGTAAAGCTCCCTGATCTAAACCTCTCAGGAATCGATGCTATTGAACGCTGACAAAATAAGCGTCATCTTTGCCCAAATGATGGTACTCGAAGTACAGCAGTGCCCGTTATCTTTCAACTTTTATGCAAAAGTAATTGAGGTCAATGGAACAATGGAAAAGCTTGCCTGGAGGCAGGATGGGACTTCAGCAGTCGCAGTACGTTTCCCAATGTTGTGTCAATATTCAAGTAAAGCTGGTGTAACAGCCCGCTGGTGTTCTCCACCGTGATGATGATGAAAGCTGTGATTTCAATGGCTTTATATTCGTTATGTATATCAAAATCTAAAGATGTTATATAGAGGCTTTTTTTTTTTTTAACTCTAGCTCCAGTCCAAGCCTGGGAAAAGTCCATGCTGGTTTAGCTACTGAAATGCATCATTCTGCATTACCACCCATAGAATAAACTTCCAGAGGAAGAAATCTAAACATTTTAAAGTGAAGGTCTGGCAGATTGCTGTTTTCTGCTGGTCACGTTGTGTTAAGTGTTTTGTGACGGTGTGTTACAGGTGGAGGTGTTGTACGGAGATGAGCCCCTGAAGGACTACTACACACTAATGGATATTGCCTACTTCTATGAGTGGAGACGAGTGAGTGACATACCTTTTTACTGTGGACTCTTGTGTTTCCTGTAGTTAGCATGATTTAACTTTTGTTACATTCAAATGGGACGAGTAATCAGTCTTCAGGTTGGCTTGAAATGGGGAAAAGTAACAATGCTGTACATCATAGGCGTTGGGTAACTTTAAGGGTAACCTGGCGTCCATTTTGTTCAGGTTATTGGGTCTATCTCCTAACTATTCAACTGCCGGAAAGATGGCACTACCATTACTACAGGATCCAGTGGATTTTACTGAACTACGTATGAACCAAAACTCTGAAGTAAAACAAATCCAAAGAACTCCCCAGCTGTTATTGCAGTGTATCAGTAGGACAAGCAGAATCTTTGCAGTGTTTCCAGGACTTACACATTCTTCGCATCACTTGACATTACTGCTGACAGTTTCCTTGCGCATGCTAAGTGTTTTTAGATTGATTAGGTAAGAGGCAGCCAATGGGAGCTGTTCATGTAATCTATTCCTGTGAACATATGGATGGATGGTTACTTGGTGTTGAAGTTGTTAGCAAAGAGGAGACTGCAACTCCTTTTTGTTTTTTTTGTTTTTTTTTAAGTGCAAGAAATGACCAAAGTCCCATGATCCCTAATTTTCACCATGCTGATGTTTGATTGTAGTTTATCTTGATTTCAAATCGGTCCCTCTTCTAATCCATACACCAACATGGCAATAACACAACTTTCATTAAAAAAAGTGAAAATAGAGCGGACTCAGAGTTTAACGTTATCTCGAGCAAGTTTCAAACAAATCTCTGCAAGTTGATGAACATCCCATACTGGCGTTGACTAAAACCAGTGGCTGTCGGGGAGAATACAGTCGCATACATGCTGACATTGTTGAAAACGACATAATCCCACAATCATTTTTAGTTTGTTGCTTTTTTTTTCCCATTTCTGCTGTTATGATGTTATATTTTCTTTTTAGTTGGATGCTTATAGTCCGTGTTGCTGCTGCAGCAGCGTGATCTTCCAACAAAAATCAATAATTTCATCTTATTCAGTATGTTGCTCTGCAGTCGATATTCATGTGGTTGCTATAAACTCCCTTTTTATGTGGATGCGCTCGTAGCTAGATTGGAATATTCTGGGTGGACTGAGTGAGCTAATCTTCTTTGTGAGATGATTTAATATAATTATAAAGTGGGACATGAAATGAGCAGTTCCTGCCAAAATCCATCTCCCTCTCTGTCAATTATGCTTTGGTTACAGAAACAACTGTGAGATGTGGACAATGGGTAGAGGATGAGGATGAGGAAGAGGCTGGTGATATTCTGTGTTTCTGTTATTGTCAACAAATCCCATGAAAAGACCAAAATCAAAACACTCTCCAGCCTTTCCATCCTGTCCTCTCTGTGGGCCAGGCCTGTTAATTCCTACTGCAGGCGTGATTCTTTAAAAACAAATATATAGTTTCATTTTTAAAAAAGGCTGTCATTTCCTAAAACAGGTGGGCACTGTAGTTTTTAGCAAAAGTTACTCAAACTGGAGTAAATAGCACATTTGTTGGGGGCTATTTTCTGATGTGGATTAATACACATTTGGTGCACTAGTGAATATTTACAGCAGCAGGGAAATAAACTGTTTGTGTTCATGGTAAAGAAGGAACATGTCACCCAGTGCAACAGTGCGGCTCCCTGATGTGTCACTATGACACAGAGGAAGAAGATTTATCAGGCTTTGACTACACAGAAAACACATACCAGTCTTATCATATAGCCTGTACAGATAGAAAGTCCTGCTCCTATCCACAGTCCTAACAGTATGTGTACCTCTGCACAGACTGGACCCATCCCCCTGCAGTATCTGGTCAAACCTACCCGGAAGCGCAGGAGGCCGTCCCAGTCTGCCGCCCAGGGCCACTCCGACGGCGTCAACACCAGCCCGACGTCAGAGAGCGACTCCCATAGCGACAAAGTCCACAGTCCTGCTGCGGCCCAGCCGCCCCGAGCCTCCTCGCAGTCCAGCCCTGCGTCCCACAACCCCTCTCCTGCCATGCAAAGCTCCAATGGTACCACTGTGCCCAACAACACTCAGCGACACACTCTCGCCTCCAAACAGGGCGCCAACGCTCGGAAGGTGACTGTCAACGGCACGAGCTCTGGGGCCGGCAAAGAGGAGGCGAGGGGAGGCGACAAAAGCGGTTTGCCTCCGACGACCTAACGTGTATACAGAGCAGCGGGGAGGACAGTGTTGGAATTGCTCCCTTCTTTCTTTCGACAGAGCAAAGAGACAAGCTTGAGCCTTCTTCCTTCTGGACAAACGGGAGGCGGATTAATGTTATCATCTTTCAGCAGGAAAGACTGAAAAGTGCAGCCAAATAGACACTTGTATGTATGTATGTATGTGTGTGTGTTTATGTGTGTTAGACTAGAACAGTGCACACATACAAACTGTACAGTATGTATCAAATGTGAGCATGTGTGCATACATATGTATAAACTTATCTTTTATACAAGATATTGTAATTGTTTTGTATTGTATAATGCAGTGGGTCTGTTTCATTTCCATAGTTCCATCAGCATTGATTTGGCTCCATGAAACTTGAGACAAAAAGCTGACAGGCACAGCGGTGGACATCACTGTGGGAGTTGGATGTAAAGAAGAAGGAAAAAAAAAAAAAAAGAAGCTAACCCTTGCCTTCGAACAGTCATGTTAATAACTGCTGTATAAGTGTCCAGTATAAGCAAACCGCCATCAGGTAATACAGGTACATTACGTAGAACTGTTGATGCACTTTGTTAAGGTCAGATCACACAATCCAAACCAACAAGTATTTTCCAACAGGAGAAGCATTTATATTTACACATTTCCAAGCACTACCATGCTCGCAAGCAGATGTTTGTCAGCAGACCATGTTTTGGGTTTTTTTCCTCTCATGGCAGTCGAAGAACTCAAAAGGGATTTGAATATTTGGCCATGTATGTTGTAGTTCCATACATTTCAACATTCCTTTTATTTTCAACAAACAATGATACTTTTTTTATCAGCCATATGTGCATGTTTTAGGTCAATAAAATGTTTACTTACTAGGTTTTTCTGACCTGAGTGTCCTGTTTATGATTCCCTGAACTTAATAGGTTGTGAAGCATGCTGTTGTGCATTAAATCACTTTAGCATAATGTTTTTACAATTTAACAGAGTCTGAAATCAGGCAGTTCTGTTACAGATTAAGACCAGATCAATAATTGTACAACAGGGTATGTTACGCAACGTCAACAGCGCCGTGAAACCGTGACAGTTGGCGAGAGAGGCGGAGTGAAAACCCAGTTGATAAACATCAAGATCCTGTCTTCCATCTGAAGGCATTTCTCTCTGGGTTTAAGTTTATTGTAAAACAAGTTTTTCTCAAGCGGCCTGTTAGAATACGAGAGCCCCTGGTCCTCAGGTAGTCTTCACTGTGTCTACATTCTCTTTAGATCCTACCTAGGGGTCCATATCAGCATATCACATTCTCAATATTAATGCTCTTGTCTATTAGAGGAAGGTTTGTCTTCTCTGTCTGTACTCTGCCTATTCTTTCAGATTCCCCTGCTACATCAGTTTATTGAAATTCGATTTGATAGCATTATTGTAGACTGTTTATTTCTTAATTTAAAATGGAACAAAAGCATATAAATACAACTCTTAAAAGACTCTGCACTCATACCTTCCCACTGACTCTATGGGATTAAATTATACATCATTCACACACACACACACACACACACACGTCACAGTCTAAAACTTCTACAGTTTGATTCTCTTGATCTCCAAAATCTTAGCCATAATACCATTAGATCCCATCTTTAACTTCTTCTATGGACTCACAATACTGTTTATTTGGAATATTGCCCACAATGGCCAAATAAAGCTAGAGCTATTTTAGCTTCCTCAGTGTACACCGTACGGTAAAATCTCTGTTATATCACAGCATATCATCATATTGTCCGACATTATTATGCAACATTATCGCTCCCATATATATATAAATAAAAGACAGAGAGGAAGGACCGATGAGGTCGAAGGTCCCTTCTCTGTCAAGCACAGAGAGAAATGCTGAAGACACAAGATTCAAACACTACATGTGCTGATTCCATCGAGTGCACCAATGTACAAAAATGTCAATGCAACAGCAACATTAGTGCTAAGTTCAAAGACACCCCACGACTTCCTTTTCAAGAGTCGGTTTGTTCACGTAGCGGGGCAGAGACGATGAAGTCCTGCTTGTGCGTGCCATCGCAGTAAGGTGGGCTGTTTGTGTACTTGCAACCACACAACCAAGCTGTGGCGTCTTTCTCGGGGACGAATCTCAGCGGGGAGAGGCCTCGAGCTTTGGTTTTGTGGGCTCCGTCGCAGAAAGGCTGAAAGATAAAGACGTGATCAGGGAGTACACAGGATATGCACTTCAGGACGGGAGTGACGTTAAAAGGTGGTCTTACCTGTTTCGCGCTGTGTCCACAGGAGCACCATGCGTAACGCTTTCCACCAAGCAGCTCCACTTTGAAAGGCTTCTTAGAGGGGATGACAGGTTCTGGAGGAAGTGTGCAGAGCTGATAAGAAGTAATATCGTAAGGTACAAATACTCCACTGTAGCTACAAGTAACAGCAAAAGTAAATACATATTAACTCTAACATATACTTCATTATCAAAAGTGCTCTTTATGAGTAATGGTCAGACTTAAATAACTGATATTAGTGTTTAAAGCCTGCATATACCCATGGTACACCTTCACAGGTGTTTTCACTTAGTTTGCCTGATTGAGACCTACAGACTTTGCTTAACTGACATCTCCCTGACTCTGGTCACTTTGCTTACACCAGTTAAGGTGCGACAACTTAAAATGTTTATTATTGTTCTTATTGGTTCATGAAGTTTGGTGACCTGAGCAAAAAACTAACTACAAGCGCAGCCTCTTAAAGCGGCATTTTAACAAAAGGCCCAGGTGTACTCAGAGTCAAACCTGTAGGCCTTCTGCACTAAGGCCCAGACAGTCCTGAGGAAAGGTCTAATCAGGCTAGGATTAAAACCAGCTGTGCAGGGGCTTTGATGCGATACAGTAGGTGGCGCTACTCTCTATAGTTTCTTCTATAGGCTACAGTTAGGTGGCTACCACCAAAAGTTAGATGTATGAGTGGAAAGCGCAGTATTTCTACCTGAAATGTGTTGGAATTAAGTCTTGAACGTTAAATTATCACTACCACAAAACTGTACACACTATAATACTTAGTCGGTCGACAAATAAAGGAGAAAACCGAATACGAGATATGATTTTAACAGCCCAGCTATTTCAGAAATCTTGGTACTAATTAAAGAGTCACACTTTCATAATTACACAAGGCAAGGGCTAATATAAGGACTGAATTTACCTTGGACGCTGCCACGGCCGTTATCCAAGGTTGTCTCAAGGTTAAACTAATCCATTTGTGGCCTAATTTGGTCACCAACGTGTTCATGTTTGCACCGACGGCTAAACTTCCGGCAAACCTCAGCTAGCTGCTAGCTGCTAGCTGCTAGCTGCTCAAAGTCGCGCGCAGGTCAAACAAGCGTGAACGTGAGCTACTGACAAAGTCGTAATTACGTCACAGCTACAGAAAATTATGGACAAATATAAAAATAAAACAGACAAGAAATATTTTAATTATAAATCTGAGAAAACAGACCTGGTAGCCTAACAGCTGACCAAGGTGATTGTAAAAACAATCACTTCCTGTAACTTAGAGTCACGCGTTACTAGCTGAACCAATCAGGAGGCGGATATCAGTGGACCGCAGATTGATCAACAGAATTGATTTAGTGTGATGTCCAAATAAGTGCAGGATAATTCAGCACGGGCCTTCAACAACAGGCCGAGGCTACTTTTGAGGACACAGAAGTCACTTATTTTTTTCTGGGAATTTGGGGACCTGCAGTTTATTTACATCTTATAATTCAAAGTTAGTGGGTTTTTAAAGGGCAAATACTAATATTTTTGAGATGCAGTGACAGATTAAAACTTAAATACAATACAGAAGAACAAATACAGCAATTAAACAAATTTTAGAGAACAATTGCCGCTTACTTTATACCTCTCTGATGCAACACAAATCTGTTTTTCAAGCATTTTTTTTAATGGGTTATGCATTTTTATATGAACATGGGTTACACAGTCATATGTATTTTAAAAAATGAGGTAATTTATACAGACAAAATATCAGTCTGACGAGGATAAAGTGATGCAGGATCAACATTTTCCCAACAAAGGCAAGCAGCTGTAAATGTATTTTGTTTTCATGTCAAAATGTATGCACTATTAAATGACATACGGTAATGTTGATCTCCACAGCTACTGTACTTCTGTTGAGACAAGATAAAGATACTGACAAGTAATTGTTTAATTTCTATTACAGTTGCTGCTACTTGGCCTCCCAGTGCAGATCATTGTGAATGCTGTTCATTTAAAGATGCCTTTCACCGACTTCACTAAATCCCGGAAGATGACCTTAAAGTGCGAGCCGTCGCAGTACGGTGCGTTTTTGGTTTGCTTACAGGCACACAGCATGAGCGTTTTGTCTTTGTCAGGCGTGAAGCGTAGAGGAGAGATGCCGGGAGCTTTTGTCCTGTGAGCTCCATCACAGAAAGGCTGAGAGAGAGAGAGAGAAAAGGTGTGAGGAGGACACAGACTGTAAAATCACCTTCAGCTCACATTAACTTTGAATTTAGTTTTTTTTTTATACCTAATGCCAGATTGTCAGTTTAAATTATTCTGATGTGATGTTATATCCCCAATCAGATAACAGCAAATACATTACTGGAACTAGGATAGATTGTATAAAAACATATTTCTTACTGGCTCGAAACCACTCTTTAAAAGGGCAACAGCGGTATTTTTAAACCTGGGCCTTATTTTTTTAATACATTTTGGGTTTTTAGGTACAAAAAGTTTTGGAATTGGTTCAGTAGATCACCTCAGCTGCCTGCGACGTAATCCTTCCTGAAAAGTCCGTCCACTAAAAGTGCTTGTTTTTGTCACTGACAGGCTCAGACTGTTATTCTAAGTGTCTGACAACATTATGGAAAGGATCCCTACAGAGACAGACCGTTTATTAAAGAGTTTAAATAAGATTTAAATATGTCTTGATGATGTAAATAGCCATAGCCATAAGAGCACAGCTGTAATCAAGAACATTAATTACGGCTGCACTCTATTTAGGCATGTCACTTCCAGGGCCCTACGTACTGCTGCATGCTGTCGTTAATGTGATTGGTTACACCTGTGATTTTCCCGCTACCACATAACTGAAAAAAATCATAGTCATAGAAAAAAGCCAATCAACAACCCTGTTGTCTGTCATGGTTGATCTTGTGTGTTATATTAACCTGCAAGATTTCTGGGTAATGAAGTCAAATGGTCACTCAAATCCAATCCCTAGCTGTCAAAGTTCAAAGATGCCAAGTGAAGGTTTAATATTTGTATGTATTGTTTTATGTTGGAAGTGAATCCAGTCTGACCCTGTCCTTTACATCCTCGGGGGGGGGGATCTCTGCACACGTCAGCCTAGCTTGATGACAAAGTGTGTATAATGTACATACACTTCCAAAGCCCTAAGAACATTAGCTCAGCTGTCAGTTTTTGCATGTTTTTTGGTCACAGGAGGAAATTCAAAGTCTCCACTAGCACACTGCCTCTCAGAAGGCACAGACAGGGGTAAATGAGCTGTGACCCGTCCTGCTTTTAGCCCAGGTGCCTCTGACACCTGGCATACACGCTCACCTGTTTCTTACTGTGTCCACAGGCACACCATGCGTAGTGTTTCCCAGCAGACACCTTCACTCTGTAGGGCAGCCGGGCTGCAGGGACAGGCTGCGTGGACTGCAGGCAGCACTGGACCTGCAGACAAAACGCACCATCAGCACCGGGTGAGAGCTACAGACTTTTTACAATATGACTGTGTATTCTGATATTTGAAAAGATATGGACAGTTAAAAAAGAAACTCGCAGTTTGACCAGTATGCTACTGATTCACTCATCCAAAATATTTAACAACAATTTATACAGAAATGCATTTTATGCACCAGATTACCATAAACAAGGACAGAATGGACAGTTACTTTCTGACAGATATATCTTATGATCACTGATAACCTGAAATTAAGTGAGCAGGCCTTGAAGTTGTCCTCTATAATTATTATTATTATATCATTATTTTATCAGGCAGTCTCATTGAGATTAAGATCTATTTTCCAATAGAGTCCTGGGAACAAGAAACATTCACAACAACACAACTACACAATAAACAAGGAACTCTTGCATGCTATGTATTTCCTGCCTTAGATTCTCTTTTTCTCATTTACTTGTGAGTTTCTTTTCATATTATACTGTATGAGCTTTGCGGAGGAAGCCTGAGAATTAAGAACCTCATTGCTTGTGACTGCTTCACTGTGATTGTTGCTCATGTGACAAACAAAGAACTTAAACTTAATCAAAACAGTTACAATAATCATTAAAAAAAACATCAGATAATACAGCTTTAAAATCACCATGGGGGCAGTTTGCAGACCTTTCCATTTAAAAGGTGCATATTAGTGCGTGCTGTGCGGCCTACTGTGCACTATTGCACACCTGCGTACCAGCTAAACGCGTCGGTGCCAAAGGTACACGAAGCAGGGTGTCACGTTTTGTTTTTACACAACTTAGAATAGCAAAAGAAAAGAAAATACGGGAGCATTGTAGGTTTCCTGTCATGACTCAGCACTCTGAAACACTCCGCTTAGATTTTAAATGTAAATGTAGTCGGGAAATGACCTACTAACAGAATACACAATAAGACTTTCAGTGCACAATGGTGAAGACTAACCGAGGAGGAGGAGACAGGCACGTGCAGCAGGCCTACAGGTAGTCTGAAGGTCCGCGTGCATCCCAGTGTCCGCACTGCGGCTGTGAAGCTGCTCGTGCTCATGTTGTCGCCACGTTCGAGTGGACCGACTCAAGTAATATCTGCAGCCCAGGACCCTCCAGAGTAGCTGCCTCAGGAAACCTGGACCGGGTCCCGTAAAAGTTTCAACATGGCCTCTGTTCTGCTACAGCCCCGGTGATTGGTTGATGTGAACAGGTCTCGTGCTGAAGCCACGCCTCCCCTCCTCTTCCTCCAGAACCCAAAAGTTGTCCTTACTAATGGTCATAACTGATATATTTGCCATTAATTCAGTTCAATTCAGTTTTATTTATATAGCGCCATATCATAACAACGTTATCTCAGGGCACTTTGTCATAAAGAGCAGGTCTAGACCGACTCCTTATGTGTACAGAGACCCAACAATTCCCACCAAGAGCAGCACAAGCAACAGTGGCAAGGAAAAACTCCCTTTAACAGGAAGAAACCTCGAGCAGAACCAGAACCAGAACCAGGCTCTGGGTGGGCGGTCATCTGCCTCGACCGGTTGGGAGAGAGAGAAAGAGAGAGGGAGAGAGAGGTAATGGTATTGATATTAATATTAATAAAAATAATACTAATAGCAATATAATAATAGTAATACTAATAATAAGAGCAATAACAACAATAGCAGCAGCGGTCATCGAGCAGGAACACGGGGGCAGCAGGTGGCCCGCAACCACAGATCCAGACTCCGCAGGCCTCTTAGCAGCATAACTAAGGGGGGGATCAGGGCTCACCTGAGTCAGCCCTACTATAAGCTTTATCAAAGAGGAAAGCCTTAAGCCTACTCTTAAATGTGAGGAGGGGGTCTGCCTCCCGTACACAAACAGGAAGCTGGTTCCACAGAAGAGGAGCTTGATAGCTGAAGGCTCTGGCTCACATTCTACTTTTAGAGACTCTAGGAACCACAAGGAACCCTGCATTCTGGGAGCGCAGTGCTCTGGTGGGGTAATAGGGTACTATGAGCTCTTTAAGATATGAAGGTGCCTGACCAATAAGGGCTTTGTAGGTGAGGAGGACATTAGTAAATTAGACTTGTTAACTATTAATAAAGCTATTAATTACTACTTATTAACTCTTTACAACGGCTGCCTTGTGTACACCATTTGGACCTGCTTCCAACCTTATTCCCCACAGGTGGTGAGAAAATGAGTCAATATTGATGACATACAAAACTGATCGTAAACAAACAGCTAGGATATGCTCTTATATGAAGGTGGGAACAATACTGGGATATATGGGAACCATTTTTAAAAAACGTTACTTAGACGTATATGTGACCTTGAAAGAGATTTTAATGGAATTATTTTCTCTTTATTTATTTTATGACTTATTTTTAAATAAAGCTTTTAAATCCTCCATTCAGGAACCCAAACACTAGCTCGTGTTGCACCGAGCGCAGCACATGGCAACAAAAATCACACAAACTCTGCGGCCTGTTTTCAGTCTGACAGAATCCACTTCTTAAATTGCTGTAATAAAGAATATTTGCTTCTAATATTAGCTACTAGCTCTGTTGAGTCACTCGTCTATGAAAAGTTATGAACTCATTCCCACTTTTCTCTCATCGACCGCTGACAGATGAGTCATTCAACACCCAAGAGAAAATGTAAAACAACTCAGTAAAATACATTTATTGACAAAAAAAAGTTCTTAATCCATCCTTTTAATTTTACACACAAAAATATCAAAATACTTTACAGGGATTTTAATCTGAATATTGTCAAATTCGTTTTGATCAATTCTCTCAAACAAATACACTGTACAATGACAACATGCTTGTCCTTTTTAAAATTCAGTGCTCATTTCATTTAATTTCTTTTTTTTTTCAGGGAACAATGCATTTAAAATGATGCATAGTTATTACTTGGTATTTAGCAACACATTTGAGAGACGTCACTGCATTTCATGCAATTCATATCCCAGTAGGGAACTCTAAGCTCTCCATCAAACCTCATTCAGAGCCAGGTGCTTAAAAGGTTGTAATACATAAAAGATACACAGTACGACATTCAGAACATGGATTATCTTGGTTACCCAAACTTCAAAGCTTAAAAGGATGAATGTGTTTTTTTACACAAACATATTAAACTATACAACTCGTATTCCAACAAAATTGAAAAGGTACTAAAAAAACAATTTACAATTGGGCCCAAAGCGCCCCAGTGCAACATGAGAAAGAAACCACTTCAGAAATCCTTCGCGCCGCTCTTCACTCAATCTCTTGGACATGCTTGTGTGTCTGGACTTACAGAATAATAAGGACATACTTGGTAAACTGCAGACCTCCCACTTGGAGTCATGTCTTCATCAACATAATCGACATTCTCCTTCTGTCGTTGCTACAGTATTTATCACCGACTAGCGAGCCGCTTGAAGTTCCTTTCTGACGTCTACATTAGCTGCTAACAAAACAATCTAGCGCTCAGGAATTCACATGTATGGGAGATCATGTTCAAGATTGCAAACAGAAGTGAGACAATGTCTGGAAAAGGCCTATGACAATATTGCTAAAGGAGAAAACATGATAAAATAATCACTTGGTTTGTGAGTGGCCTGTGTTAGTAAAACTGAGCCAAACAGAGACTTCGTATGATAAAGTGGAGTGGAAGGAAAGAGCGTTGGCTTAAGTCGCGACCGTGGGCTCAAACGGCCCTGCAGTAAAGGCCAACAGTAACAACATCGGCAACTCACAGTCTCCTCAGCTGACAACAGCCATGCTATGTATGAAACACTGCTGCGACAGCACTTTAACAATAGTTTACATCTCCTATGACACCACTGTGCAGGCAAGTCCTTGTTTCTCAGTTCTCTGAAGCACAAACAACTAAAGAACATTGCATCTGAACACAAAATATTACGATACAAAATGATTTGACACTTCAGTTACCACCACTAAACGGTTATTCACACATTTGAACTTTTGAAATCATCAGTTAGCTATCAAAAGTATAAATGGGTTCAGGAAGAGTGCTGTCACTTTACTACTGTACCCCTCCATGTACCCCAGGTAAAAAACAAAACTATCAAAGAAAGACGACAGGAGAGTAAGCCTTTGGGCTCATGGTTTCCTCTGTAAATCTAGCATCATTAAGGCATTATTATCTATCCAGTATTGCTAAAAGAACAACTAGTTGGTGATCATGAAAAGAATATCGATTATGACGGTAACATAAAAAAACGGACACTTCAGGAGGAGGAGGAGGAGGAGGAAGAGTGCAAAATATTCACATAAATCAAAAACCTAGTAAGTACCAAACATCCTTTATAAGGTACTGTGTTGATGGCTAATTTTCTCTGTTAGCTACTAACATGCAAAGTGCACACTTGTTTAGGAAAAACTATTTCTTACTTACAATTTCCAAATGTTTGGTTTCGTCTGCTTAATCTCCATAGCAACTGGAAGGATATAAACATCTTTAGAAACTCTCACGGTGGTTTTGGAATAAAATCTGGTCTCTGGTGGACGGTGGTGCCACTTTGGACACGCGGGTTCTGTGCCATTTTTACATCTACAGGAGTTAACACCAAGATTGTTGATGGGCGTTTATATCCAGAGAAGGTTAATGCAGTGATAATAAGTCAGCACAAAATTTCAACGATGGCAAACAGGTGGCAGAGAGATCTGAGGTAATAACTAGCTTAATGTTGAAATGCCACGAACCACACATCGACAATGACAGTATATGTATCCTTTACGTAATAAGTGCATGTGAGAGGCCGCAACATAGAGAAGATCTGGATGGAATTTGGACGGGGTGAACACAAAGGGAAGACAAAATATCAAGGAAGACAGTTGGAGGTTGCAGGAAGTGGCAGAAGTCTGTGAATGGAGACTCTGGTTCAAGCCATGGAGGGAAATCATGAACGGCCAGTGCTTGAGAAGTCAGAGGAACGGACACTCTGACCTTGAGTTCACACGTCAACCCAAAAGCCTACACAGCACCTGCACGGAGGAGCAGGAACTCGGGCTCTGCCTTCATAAGCAGCCCCATTGGTCTAGCTAACAAATTAGTGCAATTTAAGAAGAGACCACTGTATTCATGCTCTCTGAAAGCTGCCTACACAAAAACCTATGAGAAGAACCTCTGATATAACAAAAAACTTCACCTCGACGTTTAAGTCCATCCTGTTATACATTCATAAAAGAGGGCGTGAGATAAAGATGACAGAGAGGGAAAGACGTTCAAAAGTCATGTAAGTTGACCTCAGTTCTTCAAGTGGGCTGTGACGCCCCACATCTTCATCTGAGCTGCTCCCGTGTAATCCAGAAACGTCACCCGTTCTTGTCACCCTTTTCTCCTGCAGCCTGAAAACACAACGACACAACGTTTCTTACATTTCTAAAACTGAGAACATTACGACATATACAACGCTTAAGAGAAATCCTGCAGCGTGGCTCACCCCGGGCTTGTGAAGTGCGTTGTCCTGCAGGCCAAAGAGGCTGCCTGCCGGGCCGCCCTGCAGGGGGGAGGCTGTGGCTGAGGACAGCAGGTTGGGTGACTGGGCGATCATGGGCGAGTTTGGGGTGGAGGCGAGTGCTCCTGTCAGCGTGAGGCGCTGCAGCTCCCTCTGTCTCTGCTGCTGCAGCATCTGGCACACCACCACCTGCTGCTCCTGGTGGAGGGGCAGAAGACAGCGACTTATGGGGCGTTCAGGACACCTGGGAACTGGGAAAGGTCTTATACCTGAGTAGGAGTTTAAGCTCTTTAAAATGCCCTCCCACTCGAAATTACTGAAAATCCCATTTTCAGGGGCGGGGCCTACAAGCAGGACTTGTGACATCTCAAACCGTTTGTAAGCCTAAAATCCTGGTCCAGTATTCAACTTGCAAAAGTGTGATGTGGAAACTTGAAGCCTCCAGTGCTCACACACTGAGAATGGACTTCACAGTGAAGCAGGAAACAGCTGTCGTCCAGCAGTTCAACTTATATTTATACATTCTGGATTTTTAATAAAGGAGATAATTTAACTTTTGTGTGAAAAGAAATTCAAAGCAATTTATATACATGTTAAAACATGTCTGGAGGGGAATTGTTGTGTTTCTTCTCCTCAACATGCCACATGTTTGTGAGATACCTACAATAACTGCTCTGAGAGCAGCTGAACAAGTGCAGCTTCCCCAGGGTCATCCATGTACCCTTCTAACTGATTCCAACACTTGTACAGGGGAAAGTGGAAACCGCAGACAGTTACCAAGGCAAGAAACCACTTCTGTATTTACTGGATGTCCACAGCGTCTGACTGGTTCCAGACTCCACCAGACTTTTACCAGTTTGCAAGTCAAATAGGATCATTCATGGTGGCTGGTTCTCAGCGGCTAGTCAGTCCCGAGCTACTGCGTACTGTTATCCACATATTCATCTTTAAAACAATTAAAACTGTAATGGCTATTTATCGACAATACTTCACGTTAATCTCATGTATAGTTAAGTGTCCCATCTTTGACTGTAAATGACTGTTGTCCACCGCTCAGGGGACACTAATGAGTGTAAACATCTTGAAGCGAGACAAAATAATGCAGATCTCTGCTGTAGTATTGGACAAATTACTGGACAATTCTTAAAACAAACTGGGTTGAATTGGAAACAGGTAAAATTGACTCGCTTTACAGGAATCGTTCGGCGTTGGCAAATACATTTATTCACTTTCTCGCAGAGCGTTCGATGAGAAGATCAATACCACTCTCATGTCTGTATGTTCAATATGAAGCTAGAGCCAGCAGGCAGTTAGCTTAGCTTAGCATAAAGACTGGAAGCAGCTAGCCTGTTCGTTTAATCTGTACAAAAACTGAAGTGTAAAAATGACAAGTTGTGTCACTCTCACTGGCCTATAAAAAAACAAAAACAAGACTGACTAAGATGGAGATGTTCTGCAGTGGTGGTGAGTCTGTAAGCAAAGAGATTACTTCTGCTCATTAAAACTGATCTCACTACTACTCGTGACACAACTTTCACAAATGTGACAGCAAATATAGTGGAGAAAAACAACAAAACAACATGGATCTTTACATTTTCTGCCCACTGAACACCGGTGTCTGAGGCTAAATCCACACGTACGTTTACATGTTAAAACAAAAACGAACTCCGTACACACAAGTGTTTCAGAGATAATCTCCGTCCATTCTACACACATACCACATGACCATGCACGTGCCGGTGTAAACAGGAAGCAGACTGTCTGCTCTGTGGTTGGTTGCTTAGTTGCAGGAAATACTACGAAAAGGCAGCAAAAGTTGTGCGTTTTAAAACAAAAACGTATCAGTGTGGATGTAGCCTAAATCAACTATGGCCACAGAGACGTAACCAAGATGATTTTGGTCACACTCCAGAAAGAATACTCTGAATCTTTGAGATCCTGTGAGGAAAAGTACATTGTGAAAACACAGATGAGAATAAGAGAAAGAGTGTCATTACAGGAGTGAAGTTCTGTGAGGCGAGGAACTGCTGGAGCTGCTGCTGCTGTTGCTCCAGAAGAAGCTGCTTCTGCTGCTCGGACAGGAGAGACGACCTGGAACACAAGCAGCAACATGCGGTCACACACCCGACAACGCGCAAACACTCTTTTTGACCAACACTGGCTGATTAGTCCGAACACACTCTGTGGCAGCTGCCTGACACGACATCAACAACCTTAAACAAAACAACAATTCATTCTTCTTCTTCACATTATTTAAAGACAGACTGGCTACATACGGGCTCACACTCTTGGGAAGCTGAAAGCCCTGTGCCAGTGCCTGGGGGTTGAGCGGTGGAGGCTGGGGGCGCAGGGCGGGGAGAGCGGGCTGAGGGGCGTTCTGCACGGGAGACTGGATCACGCCGTTCAGACCGCCCAGCACGCCGTTCATGTTCAGCTGAGGACTCCCCGCGAGGGACGCCATGAGCCCGCCCACCATGGGCAAGGAGCAAGCCTGACTGATGGTCCCCAGACCGTCGCCCAAACCGCGACTCAGGCCGTTAAGCAGGGGCTGGCCGAAGGAGGCGGGGCTCTGCTGAGGAGGAGGAGTGCTCTGGAAGGAGAGGGAGGAGCTACTGCGGGACGGACTACCAGAGTGGAGCTCCTGAAACAAAGACATGAAAAATCATTTTAGCGATTTAGCGCTCAGCCTTTGTAGAAAGTTGATGTGATGGTGCCAGACAACATCTAGTATCATTATCATCATGAGGTGTTTTCGGACCAAACAGTTCTGGGGACTCCCTGAGAGGAACTGCCCGCTGCGGAGCTCCCCCGAGAACTACAAACCTGCAAGGGCTGTTTTTCTGTTTGCATTCGCACCGCCAATAAGAACGCTGAAGTGACGTAAACCGGCCGACGGTTGGTATAGCAACGTAACACACAAGATTTTCATATTTCGCTTAGGCGAGTCAAATTCGCGTTGTATTTATCCTGTCACATATACACTCAATAAAACCTGGACTTCACTGTCGGTCCATTTGTCCGTGTTTTGGTCCATTTTTTAAGGCTACTGTTACGAGCTGTTAAGCAGGTTTTTAAAGATGGCGGTTGCTGGTGCTGCATTGGTTTATGTGTTCGACCAATCAATGTACACTTATGTCTGGACCAATTGGCGCACCTAGTCTGAAGTCACTCAAATTGGTGTTCTAATAACTACGATCGGTCTCAGTTCTTGCAGTGCGAACACAATAAAAATGGGAGGGGTCCTCCAACTGTTCTTAGAACTATGAAAAAGTTCCTCCGGTCCGAAAACACCTCTTTAATTAACCTTAAATTAGTATTTAAGGTTAAACCCTCACTTTTCTTGTTGCAAAGAGGTTTAAAAGGCAGACATGTCCTCGCTAATACGGTTTGACCCAGGTTTGTATGGTGTGTTCAAGGTAAGAAAGGGTCTACAGTGTCTCACCTCAGACGAGGTAACAAAGGAGGTGTCATTCAGGAAGCAGCTTTTGGACAGGGGACTCTTATTGGTGCTCAGGGGGTCTAGGGAGCAGAGAGGCACAAACACAGGATGACAACTACAAGATCAAAGGTTTACACTAACCACCATCTTTTTTATTATTGATGTTAAAATGCCTTACATATAGCATTTTCAGTAAATTATTACATCTTCCAAAAAGAGCTGCAGCCGCTACACTGCACTGCACCACACTTGACAAACATGCATCATTCTGTGATACAACTGCTGCACTGATTCACGGCCCTGAGGGATTAACTTGACAAAACCAAAAGACTGGTGCAGACAGAACAAGCAGTCTGAGTTTACAGCAAGTTGTTTTGTCTGTGGAAAGAAAGACAAAACTAACAACACAGTCAATCATCTCATCTACGGTCTAATGAGTTTACTGTACGGACTCACAGCTAACCCGACAATAACACAGTGACGGTTAAAAATGCTACATGCAGGTGCACTGTTGTGAAGGGAGGAAAGAGGAAAGAGAAATGCAGACTACATGACACCATTGTGGGTGGAGGAGATGAAGAATCTGACCTTGGGTGGATGACAGGAAGTTGATCTGGGCAGAGGTGTGCATGGAGCCCGGGGCAGAAAGAAAGTGTGGAGGGAAAGGCACGGCCAGCTCCGTGTTGAGCAGCTGCAGACGCTCCTTCTTGGCCGTCAGGCTGAGGATCTGGTCCTGGAGGCGCTGGTTCTCCTGCTGCAGGGAGTGGAGCGACTGGAGCATCTCCACAACTACAAGAGGCAAAGAGGATACATCATTTCAGTGGAGGTCTGCTTCTATTATTTGACTGTATTTTCAGAGAGGAAATTGGACTATGACTAGCATGAGAAGGCAGTGAAGGTCACTATATACTGAACGCAGCAGTGTGAGACGCTGCTCATAAGTTTGAGCTCTCACAGTTTTCAAAGAATTCAAAATAAATAGATACCAAGGGTTTATTCTTGAATTGTCACTTTGAAATGTTTTGTATAGCAGATTTTAAACACAATATTTATGTAGCCACACCGGCACATTATGAAATATTCCCTAAATACGAAGCCTTTTCCAGCAGGGCAAAGTAACTAGTCGGTAATTAATCTAAAACATGAAAACATAAAGGGAACATTTGGGAAACTGGAAATATTTTTTCTGTAAAACAGCTACTAACAGTTAGAAAATGATGTCAGTATCTGTCCTAACTTACAGTATGTTGTTAAACTCAACTGGCAGAGAACCCAGAACTGATAATTAATTATAAATACTGTATGTATCAGGATAAATTAGTTATGGTTAAACAATCTAATGCATAAAAAAGTAGACCCAGTGACCTGCTTTTTGAGTCCATTTTAAAAGCTCCCGTGCACCCCCACAGGTGTTTTTAATATTCAGGCTGATTAGGACCCTGCTTGGGTTGATGTTGGGCAGAGCTATATTAGGCCTAACTACATCTGTGACCTAAATCACTCCACATTTTCTACCTCGTGCACTATATATCTACTTTGCGTGCCCGAGTTCGAAGTGTAAAATGTATGCATTGTATTGTGCCTTTTAAATTCTAACAGTACAACACAAAAAGTACTTTCCCACAGTGCAATGCTTTGCCTTTGGTAGATGAAGATGAAACTTATAAGACATTACACCTATCAGTGATGATGCAAATGATGATGATTCAGAGGTGTCTGAAATCCACCACAGAACCAGCAGTATTTTAGGAAAAGGTCGGTACTGCGGCTCCAGAAAAAACAGCTTTGGTCGCTGGGTCCAAAACTGAAACAAGGTTGGAGTCGGGGCATCAAGGCAGTTTGACGCGCCTCATAATGCTTTTGGTCATTTATAACAATAGGCGTACTTCAAAACCCGCACGTCAGACACTTTTAGTGCGTATGGGCCTTAAGGTGTCCCACACTAACAGGTTCAAAAGAGATAACATGAGAATGAGGGAGCTGTCAATCAAGCCCAGTGTACACACACCCACACAGTCCTATTCAGGATTAGGGTCTAATTAAGAAAAATGTGTAATGGGTGGACCACAGGTATATAATGCTGCTACTAGAGTTTATTTTAAAATACTGTGGGAGAAAATCCTACATATTATACCGGCCCTAAATTTAATATTTCTGAAACAAACGTTTGTAATTCCACCACATTTTCCCATAAATTATTGTCAAAGCTGCCAAATCAAGTGCTGCCATGAATGACTAACTCCTGTGGACTTTTTTAATATCTAGTGTTACTTTACAGCAGTGCCATCAGATTCAAATCTATCCTCTAAATGCTTTCTAATGGATTTTCTATGAAACAAACACACTCTTCTCTCTCATTTCTGCACAGTGGAGCAGCAGTTAACACTCATTAGTCTAAAGTGAACTCTCCCTGGGGCACAGAGAAATATATTTACGGTGGAGACTGCAGGGCCTTTCCTTTTACAAAGCATGGGAGGCTTGTAAGAGATATTATGAGGGCTGGGGAAGAAAGAAGGTCCCAGTCCGATTTTGGGAAAGGCAACAGTGGAAATAAAGACAAATGTAGAGACGGTAGACAGAATAAGAAAACTGAAGTATGAGGCAAAATGGAAAGAAATGTGACAGTACTGGTTGGAGAATGAAAAAGGAACAAAGAAAAAAGTGTCAGCTGATGATGCCCTGAGAGAAAAAGTGAGTCAGAGCGAGAGGCAGTGAGCGGTCTGGTTCAGGAGAGAGCACGGCAGACATGTAGAGAGGGAACGTGAGAAACAAAGCCACTAGAGCTGCTTTTAATACTGTGGCAGCATCATGTCTCTCGCTGTGCTATTTTCTGTCCAGCAGCGTCCACAGGTACATCCATCATCTGTAAATAGCACCAGATCGCTGTCTCACAGAGAGAGTATTTTTTACAGTGCATTGCAGTGGTTTCCAACCCTTTTGGCTTGTGAGCATGCGTGTGACCCCCCAGCCAAGGTCATGGCCACTAGTTGGAAGCAGTTCAACCAAAGAGTGATTTCTCCCTCTCAGGCTGTTTCATTTAAAGGATTTTTAAACACCCGATGAGGTGAAAGGATCTAGTATTTTAGTATTTTTTAAAGAAAATTTGAAGGAAAGTCAGAAAAATACACACACAAAATGTATTTTTCCCTTCTTATCCCTTTAATTTCTCCTCTTGTGACCCTCAGTTTTATCTTGGAACAGCGTGGGAACCACTGGTGTGTGTCTTTTTCCAGGCTCACTCACTGTTGACTCCCATCTCTCCGTTGCCATGTTTCTCCAGCAGGAGCTCGATGTGAGAGCTGGCCGCAGGGACGTTCTCGGGACGGGCTCTGACTCCTCCACCCAACCCGTCTCTCTGGTCAAACAGAAGAGGAAGACAGCTCATAGGAGACCTGGGTGTGGAAGAGGAGAAGGAGTCAGAGAGAAGCAAGAAGTCACTGCTGGGGAACTCCCAACAAACCCTGTGGCTAATTCATGTAGTCAATTTGGTAGTTAGATATTTTCCTGCTGTTTCCTGTTGCTGCTTACAGAAATAGAAACTGATCTGACTACAGCTACAGCACAGGGAAATATTTATCCAAATGATGGTTCATTTGATGGATGACTACAACTGTGTTTTACCACCTTGCTCACTCATTTTAAGAAGTGTAAAAATCCTGTTCTGTCCCAGAGTTAACACCAAAAATACCAGTAAAGATGAAATGAGACATACTGCGATGAAAGACTCTCTCTCGGTGAGTTCCCCTGACATGGGAAGCGACAGTCATCGAGGTCGGACTCTGAGGACGGGAACAAAGAGTCATGAACTTTACTCACTAGGCGGTACAATATGAAGAGATTGAATGTATGTCAGATTCTGAGAAAGGGACAAATATGTCAGCGGTGGCTTTCTTGTTGAAGCTCATCTAAAACTAGCTTCCGTTTCTTAAGAAATGCTAATGAATCATATCAATCTCTGAAGTTTGTCTTCCTCTCACCTGGCAGTGAGGTCTGGGCTTGGCTCAGTAGTGGCGGCAGTGGCGGGGCGGTGGAGAGACAGCTGGTGAAAGGCTGAGCGGAGGTCAGGCTATAGGAGGTGCTGGAACCTGGATGGACCTATGACACAGACAGTGAAGCCCAACATCTGGCTGACAAAGCAATCATCTGGACAATCTGGAAAGGATGTCGGTAAAAAACAGCCTTCTCCTCATACAACGTAAACACCCGTCTGCTGGTAACATAACCCAGCTCACTGAAAATCCCGTTTTCAGGGGCGGGGCCCACAAGCAGGATCTGTGACATCACAAACAGTTTGGAAGCAGCCAATCCTGGTCCAGTATTCAACTTGCAAAAGTGTGATGTGGAAACTTGAAGCCTCTAGCGCTCACACACTGAGAATGGACTTTACAGTGAAGCAGGAAACACCTGTTGTCCAGCAGTTCAACAATATTTATAGATCCTGGATTAGTAGTACAGCAATTTATATACATGTTAAAACTGTCCGGAGGGGGTCTAAATATTACATTTTCGCTGATATATAACAGAGAAAAGCAGCGAAAAGAGCATTTTCATAGAAAAAAAACTGTGGTTGATTCATTGTCTGTTAACTAACTGATTATTTGACTAATCATTTTGGCAGTAGATGTAATCATGTAGTGCTGCAACTGACAATTATTTTCATTAATGATTAATCTGCTCATTCTTCTCGATTTACTGATGAATCGAAAATCAGAAAATTGGTCAGAAAACTGTGAAAAATGGGCGTTATAATTTCCCAGAGTCCAATGAGACGTCCGTTTAATGTCATATACGACAAAGGAAAGCAGCAAATCCTTACATCTGATAAGCTGGAGGCAGCAGATGTTTGGGATTTTTGCCTGCAAAATAACTGAAACCATTTATTGACCGTCAAAATAGTTGCAGATAATTTTCTGTCGATCAACTAATTAATGACTAACCGTTTCAGCTCTATAATCATGTTGTTTTTACCAGGAAGTCAACAATAAGCTACATGCAGTAGCTAACAATAGCAGCGTTAACAATTAAATCATTGTCTATATTTATGTACAGTAGCACTTTTTAAACTCAAAGTGCTTTACAGCTACAAAAAGTAGGAAACACTCCGAGAGATGGGATCTAAACCTCTTTGTGACGTACCTGTGTGTTTGAGACAGCGCTGATGGGCGGAAGTGAGAGTGAGGAGACGTGGGAGGAAAGGAGTCCTGAGGAGAGAGGGGTGCTACACATACCCCCTCCCAGGGACAAGGAGGTGCTACACACCCCTCCACCCAGGGAGAGAGGGGTACCGCAGACACCCCCGCCCAGTGTGAGGGGGTCCTTGAGGCTGGAGTAGATGCCTGAGAGATCACAAGTGAGATATTTAGTATTATTTTCATCTCAGAAGTTGTAGGAGCCCAAAAGACGACGACACAAGGCACCCGAGCATCAATCTGTAAGTAGGGCAGGAAACATGTGCAGCGCACACAAAAACAACTATCTAGGACAATATCTGGGCCTCGTACAGATTCAATAAATACTGTGAGACAGATTTACAAAACTGAATTTTAAAACCACATGTGTGAAAAACAGCGCCATGTAACAGTATCTTTATTTGTCCTACTACTCTGTGGTCGTGATACACAGATAAGCTGCTACTGTGCTGCTGACAGGGCACATGTGCAATGGAAACATTTCAACACTTCAGAGTCAAGTTGCACATGAACACACCAAAGTGCAAACAGATAGTGATGCCATTTGTTTTTTGTTTTTTTAAACACACGCTCGCTCTCACACACAGGAAGCTAGAGGCCTACCACACACACACACACGCCCACTCACTTAGACTCACCGGAGCCGAGCAGCGAGTTGCCGCGGCCTGTGGAAAAACTGCAGGCAGAGGAGGAGGAGAAAGAAGAGGACGAAGAGGAAGAGATGGCGGTGGGAGGAAGCGTGGAGGGGAAGGCGAGGTGGGGGACGGAGGACGAGCTCGGGTAGAAGGAGGAGGTTAAGGCCGGAGGAGGAGGCGCTGGGTGGTGATGGTGGTGGTGGTGCTCCTCCTCCCTCCTCTCTCGGTTCTTGCTGCCCCGGGGTCGCCCTGGGCCGTGGCTGCTCTTCTTGTTGCCGCGGTGACGCCTCTCTCTGGGCAGCGGGGGAGGCGTGGCTTTGTCCTCCAGGTCCGCCTCCTCCAGAATAGGCGGCGTGCTCAGTTGGGACGGTTTGCAGAGAGACTTGGAGGGTTTGTAGTCCCCTGAGGAGGAGATCTTCCGGATCTTGCTGGTGCTGCCCAGCCCTGACGAGGAGGTGATGCGCATGATGGACCCAAACGTGGAAATAGTGACCTTGTTCTCAAAGGGGCTCGAGTTGCCCTCAGACCTGTCATGACCCTGTGACCCTGCCAGTGGGCCGTCAGCAGGAGTCAGAGCTGGTGGCTTGTGGTATTTACTGTCCTCCTCCTCCTCTTCCTCGTCTTTGTCCTCCTCCTTTTCATCGTCGTCTTCGTCCACCTGGACTGCCGGCCTCCTGTGACGCTCCTTGCGCTCCTCGCCACTGTGGTCGTCGCCACCTCGGTCGTGGTCGCGCTCCAGGCGGGAGGACGACGAGAACTGGTGGAAATCCTGCGCGGAGGACAGGGAGCCACCTCCAAGAGAAACACACAGTTGCAGTCAAAGTCAAATAAACCTCAGTGCTATCAACAGTCTCAACATGTCACTCTGGCTCCTGTTTCACGTAGTACCTGTGTTGAAGGGACTGGAGGAGCAGGAGGAGGAGGAGCAGCTCTTTCCAGTGCTTCCTGTCTTCTTACTGCGATGACCGTGACCGTGTGAGCTCAGCTTCTTGGACTTCCCATCACTGTCTTTGCTGCTGTGGTGACTGGAAGATATCTGGAACAAAACACACAGATCATAAGATTAGTTTGATTCACTGGGTTGTTTTGTCAAGTCGACCCAGACGACAGTTCTTTACCGTACAGGAAATTAAACGTGCCCAGCACCTCACTCGTCATCCTGTGGCTTGGCTTTTCATACCTTCTCTATGCTGCTGGGCGTCACTGCAGAGCCCAGGCTGTCAGAGGACTTCTTGTGGCGCTCCTTCTGCCGAATCTTGTCCTTATGACTCTGAACAGACAGGAACACACAGGGCTCAGCTATGTCAAGAGTCACAGCAGGTCCTACTAGACACACACTAACACACATTACACACACATGCATGCACACACTCATTTATTAGGGGTGGGTATCGTTTGAAATCTTTTTAAACTTAGTGCCAATATGATGCCATTTTAGTACCAACACTGCATTTTAAATACTTTGAAATGTAAAACTTGAATTCAAGTCACTGAACAGAATGAGCCAAAGTTCTCAAATGTTAAATGTTTGAACACAAGCAGACAGACAAGGACTTTGCCTCAGTAGAGTTGTTGAAAATTGGCAATATTTCCATTTAAATCGAAAACTTCCTGATCAAAGAATATGGAAATAAACATGACTACAGATCTGACCGGATATTTAATGGCAACCTGTGGTACGTAACATTACAGTTACAAACATCAGCGCTGATGCTTACCTTCCTCTGTCTGTGGTGGTGGTATTTGTCCTGTGATGGAGAGCTGGAGCGCCCCCTGGGATGGCTGAAGGAGCTACCTGTATTTTCAGTGGAGCGCAACTTCTTCTGCTGTAAAAACCAAAGGAGAGAGTGAACATCGGCTGTCGAATCATCCAATGTCTTTTCCTAAACACTTTTCCTTGACCTTGATGGAAAACGTCATTGAAGCACCTTTCCTGGCTGCCACTTAGATACTTCCGGGTCATTTCACTCAGTTAGCAAAAAAAGACAATTCGACCGCAGCCAAAATGGAAACCAAAGCTCATTGTGCTCATTGTTTAGACTAACAGGAAGTATGGGCAGGAGCAGCAGAGCTTCTTGGGTTGGTGCTAAGACTGAGACTTCTGGATCGCTGCCTACATCTCAGTGAATAAACAGGTCTGGTGTTGTGCTCAGTGACTGCTGCTTCTCCGACCGACAACCGAGCCAATCACAGCTTTGTAGGCGAGATTAAGAACGGGGCTGCCTTCCTGTGCCCGAAGCAGAAAAATGCCGACAAGCCTGGATGAAATCGGCGTATCTACACGGGCTGTTTTAAGTAATTCAATGAAAGAAAGTGAAATGGTCCTACCGCAGCGTGAATCACAAGTGACTGGGTTTGGGAAGAATGACCCCAAACAGAAATCAGCTAACATAAACACAATGCCAGACTGAATAATAAAGTGAAAACAAGATGCCAATCCAGTTTGATTATCAGGCTACTTGGATTCAAAAGCACAAATAAATGACATAATGTTTGATGAGGTGGTAATAAAAACACAACAGCAGCTATATTTGAGTTTAGCAGTTAAGTTAAGGAGGATTTGAGGTAAGGACATTTATCTCTGTTTGTAGCTGCTAACATTCATGTGGTGTTTAAGACCTTTGTAACTCTTCCCTTATGTTTGCAAGAATATCTAGACTATTGTCCACCGTACCATTTTGTTGTAGTGGTGCTTGCAGTAGCCGCAGTATTTCACGTTGTCAGCTTCTGGGCCTTCCTCCTCGCACAGCAGACCTGCCATCTGAGCACTGCACACAGGGTGTCACAGGGTCAGACGGGAGGGGAAACAGGAGAGCACTCCTAATAGTAACTATTAGATACAGATCATTTGTCAACACTCACAGGTCAATGTTACACCAACAACATCCTTGAAAAGAATACAACCACATGCAAACACTAACACACACATATAGACACACACACGCAGCTCAACACTTACCAGGTGACGTGGAACGCCTGTCTGCAGCCCTGTCTGTTGCAGGTCATGCAGGCTCCGCAGGCAGCCTTGCTCTCCCTCCCGTGGTCCTCGCAAATATAGCAGGTCTGGTGAAGCAGCAAAGATGGAGAGAATAAGAGATGAAGGAACGGAGACATATCAGATATTATTATTAACAACAGGTGCTACGTTGCCCTTTAGATGGACAACGTTCACACAAAGTGAGGTGTTGGCAGGGCAAACGCATACATTCAAGTGATTTGGCCATTAAAGTGAACCACTGTGACTGCAGTGCGGGAAAGATCAAATGCTTCACTACACTGTAAATGGTTAGGAAGCTTGTCAAGACGACAGATGGGGCTTTCAAAACAGAACACAGTTTGCTGCTTTGTAGTGCAAAACTGTTGACCAGATGTTTGGGAACGCATGTGGCTGGTGTTGCTAGCTTGTGTGTTTGTTTTTTGTACCTTGAAGCAACTAAAATCTAAAATGTATTTCCCTTCCTTGTCACCTCCTTCTTCTATTTTTTTATGGAATAAAAATTCATCATGTGTCAGCCAAGAGTTTGGACAGTTCTGATTTCAGAGCTCAAGGCTGGAATTCTTGCGTGAAAGCAGCATCAGTCTTCACTGACTTCAATGTAAATGTGCACACGTCCATAAAATACATGCACACATGTGAGCGCACACGAGCAGACAAACGCATGCACACACACACAGAGCTTTTGTACTTGTTCCTCGGCTTTTCCCGAGTGAGCGGGGCTGACTGGTGGGAGGCAGAAGAGGCCTAGCAACAGGTGCGGGACAAAGGAACAGCGGGCTCTTTACCTTTTCGCTTCAGCCCTCCTCTCTGTTTCGCCTTTTCTCTCCCCTTTCCTCTGTCTTCCTCTCCTCCCCACATCCCACCCCGCTCCCTGTTCCCCTCAGAGGATGTCGGCTATGTAAAGGACGGCCGGAGACATAACTGCACCGAGCGTGTAAAAAGGAAGAGTGGCTTCTCAAGTTTTCACTGGCCATTGTAACGCTGTCTAGGAATGCAGGCAGCAAAATCTGGATGAATGGCTCTGACGGGGGAAGGCTGCATGCAATTTACTGTAGCTGACGCAGTAATATGAAACCAGGCACTCAAACGCTCACATGTGTACATTTACATGCAGGCACGCACACACACACACACACACACACACATTACATACACACAGCATGTCAGCGACTGGCTGCTCAGTCTAATGAGTCCATACGTCAAATATTGATTTCTTTGCTTTAAAAGGCCTGCTCTGGGTGCGCTGGATACGCCGCTCACTACAAGCTGCCAGCTATCAAAGGCTACACAGACGAGAAAAAAAGGTACAATTGGATAAAGTTGCAAGACAGCTGATGCACGATAAAGCTGCAACGGCATGAAACTCGTCTGTGGTTAAACGTCTTGCTTTACAAAGTGAAAAAAACCAAAAAAAGACATTAGCAGAATTTTTGAACGTCTGAGCATGACTGTGGAGATGGAGGACGTGTTCAGTCTGTTTTCCATAGGTGGTCTAACTCTGCACGTTAGGACTCTGTGTGAGGTCCCATTATCTTTGTATTTCATCAGTCAGTATGCAGCATGAAGCGGTTTCATATGTAAACATGTCATTAAGCAGTGTTTATTCATTATACATGGAGATTACATAGAGAACAGTCTATAACTCACAGAGGTTCAATTCTTAATCATATAAAAACCAGGAAGTAGTGAGGATCCTCCCTCTGTTGTTAATTTCCTCTTTTATTTTTTTAAGCGTGTGCTTTGTGTCCAGTTGACGCACATGAATGACTTTTGTTTATCTGTGATCTTCAAAAGAAAACAAAAGAAAGAAACAGGAAGTGCAGCAAATGCTCTATTTGAAGAAGCTCCAAACAGTGAATGCTGAATGGCACTTTTGCACGAGTTGATTTTAAACTAATCGCTTCAGCACACTGCAGTGTGTATTTTGTGATGCACTGTGGTGAATGCACTCCTTTGTTGTTTCCCTCGACCTGCTCCATCTCTTTCTATTGCAGCTGGAACTCTCTCACATTTCCCAGAATGACTTTCAACGCCCCTCCAGAGAGCAGGCGTGACCTTGCCACATTCAGCTCGAGGTTTGTACGGTACGTGTAGGTGGAGAGAGAGCGATGGTGAATTGTTTTTCCTGTTAAGGGAGACACGAGGGTGCTGTGCTGTTTCCCACACGTCTTAAAGCCGCGCTGCATCATGGTTTGTCAAAGCTTCTCTGTGGGATCAACACTGACGGTCCAACACAAAGTTCCTTTAAAGATAAAGTTTAACTTAAGTGAAGAATTTACTGCTACAAAGGGTTATTGTAATTGCTCTGGAATTAGCTGTGTGACACCAAACGGGGCTGGGCACCTCACCAGTTTTCATAACAGCTTCCAATATAATACTCGAGTTTGAGTACAGATACCAAAACTATACTTTTCCCCCCAATACCTTACTTCAAATCAGGAAAAATCACTGATAAAATAAGCCAAAAAAAAGAAAAAGAAAAAGCTGAATGCATATGATTTCCAAATTGTCTAAACAAAAACTGTACGAGAACTTTGTCTAAATAAAACACGAGAGAGAATCGGTGAATATGAATCCGACCAAGCATTTGGTGCAGCTCTTTTGATGCTACAGACGTAATCTGGTTGTAAAGTACTGATGCTTGATACCTCAGTATTACCTCAGTACTGATGCTTGATACCTCAGTATTACCTCAGTATTACCTCAGTACTGATGCTTGATACCTGGCCTTAGTTGCTTTATCATGAGAAGATATTTTCAAGTGTGTTTTGGCCACTCCAGGAGGAAGCACAGTCATGTCAATACCACTCTCTGGCCACACAGAAATACTGAAAAGAAACCATACTGTGTAGTTTCGAGACTCGGATGAAGTCCTGTAGATGAATTGTTTTACCCAGGCAGCAGTGTGTGTGTGTGTGTGTGTGTGTGTTAGTACCTTGTGGTATCTCTCATGCGGGACGTACTGCAGGATGATGGGCTCCATGGTGAGGACGTTGGCAAACTGGACCTCAGGGATGTAGAGCGCACACACAACGTGGGCCCAGCCTGACGGAGAGAGACTGGCAGTGAGTGGATCAATGGCACGATACTTATGAATGAAGTGGAAATCTGTAGCTTCTTTTCTATTTCAGGCAGCGTACACATCCGCCGTGTATCTCAGGGAAACAGCAGCGCAGTGAGATGGACAGAGGCGGGAGATTTTACCTCCGCTGTCTGTCCTCTTGAGGGCACCATCTTTGTGGGGACACAGCTCACACCTCTGGGACGGGATGGGAGAGAGCAGAGGAGCCTTGTGAGCGTGGCACTATGCAGCTGTGACGGCTGAAGCAGGAGTGGGTGGATGTGTTGTGTCATGTTGGCAATACTCACCACACGCGCCGCCCTTTCCTGTGACTCACACTTGCGACAGAACCACGGGCCGGTGGGCACCTGGACAATGCCATAGCATGCTGACACACACACACAGAGAGGTTAACAGATTAACTGATACATGGTCCTCAACATATATTAAATATATTATCTCACCTTGTCTCTTTCACATTTTAGTCTTCCCCATTTTAATGTATATTACACATATATCTTATATTGTGCTGTCCTGTCAGTCATGCAAAGTTCTGCTGTCATCTCGGTCACATAATCCTTAAAAAATAAACTTTTTAATCCACTTGGAACTTGAATTTAAGATTGAATATGGATGAAGACAGCTCTCAGCTCAATCTGCTGTGGCAGCTTCTAACTAATCTTTCTTTATTACATTTTATAGCACTTTCAGAGTGGAGTCAGCCAGGCATAAATCCCCACCAGCCTCCCAGAGTTGGTCCAACAATCAGTCACAGGGCTCATTTCTGCTCAGAAATATGATCCTATAAGTTAGCTGCTCCCCGTGTTAGTCTGATTAAAGCAACAAAGCAAGTGGACACAGGGTAACGTAGTGTCCAAACCGGCGGGCCTCGCCGGGGCTGGTTTTGTCGCAAAAACACGCTTATTGCGCGCTTATTACGCCGTGAATCCAACACACGTACGCGGACCTGGAGTGCCATCAAGGCGCCATCCAGACTCTGTGTCACTCCGCTCGGCCCTGTGTGTTTAATCATGTGTGCGGAGGAAACAACAAACAGCACGCCTCCCTACCTACCTACCCACCCCTCCCACACACACCAACACCGCACGTACACAGCTACAGAGCTGCCTAGAAACCTACCGACCCACCAGCAGCACCTCTGGCTGCCTCCGGCCGCCACAGCTGCCCGGTAATCACACGCTAACGGCGGCTAACGTTACCTTGGTGAACGGCGACGCTGCAGCCGTGTCCATCACAGTAAACCAGCGGATTCTCAGCCCAGCCTCGCTCGTCTGAACACACGCAGCAACCTCCGACCATTTCCCGCATGCTTCTCCCATATGAAATAATGTATTTCCCCTCCCGACAACCGCTAAGACCTCGCCCAGGCCTGTCAAGTGGTCGCCCCGCTCTTTAACGCCGCACCGGGCATAGTCGATGGCCGCTTTCGTCGCGCAGTTTTAGCGCAGCGGAGAGGCGAAATCTCGGCGTAGGGTTTGTGGTGCTGCTACGTTTTTTCCGTGATGTCCTCCCGTCCCTATAGAACCGATGCAGTGCGCATGCGCAGACCTGTTCAGAATAAAAGTCACAGCAAAGGTAGCAAGTTATTATTTTCAACATGAACCCCCTTTTTCACCGCATGTTTTCAGACTCTAACTTTCTTTCTGAATTCTTATTATCAGTGTGAGACTATTGTGCCCGAAGCCCGGCTCATCAGCTGAACACTTCTATTATTAGATTAGTAAAACATGTGGATCAATCAGCCAAAACCGCTGGCTCCGTTTCTCCATCAATTCTGCTTCAACAGCGCCATCTGCAGGATTTCCACAGTATAACGGGGCAACAATTACAAGCTATTTCACCTTCCAGTGTCCTGACATGAAAAACATCCACAGTGTGAATGATAAACCTGTGTGCATATGACTGCCATTTCATTTCATCTGACTTGATTCTGATTTATTCCATTTTGGTGCGAGTTTTGATGATGATCTACTGGCAGGTGTCTTATTCTGTCTCTATTAGTAGACCAAACCTCTCTGGAGTTGCAGCCAAAACAATAAAAAGCAAATAGATATGAAATTCAAATTCCAGTTTGTCCAACTGAAACCTCAGTGCGGAGGTCTCATGACCCAGATTCAAACTTTATTTCATTTCCTGTCCAGTGTGCTGTTGTTCCAGTGAACATACATCAGCATGGATTTTTATTTAGTTGTTTTTTGGCTGTTTATAATTCAGTCAGCAGATGTCACCAGAAGCCTCTCCTTTCAACTGGACTTGCGTCATTGTTGCTTTATGACTCCTGTCTCGACTGGCTGAGTAAACTCTGTCTGGCAGGCCGGTGTTATGGTGGAAATGGGACTTCAGACACACACACACACACACACACACACACACACGAACACACACACACAGGGCTTTCTAGACACTAGTCCCATTCCCGTTTCCCTACATGTTTCATTTATGGTCAGAGGTGATGTGTCAGAAAATACTCTCTGTGTTTTTTATCCTCCTACGTTACCACAAACTACCCTGACTTCAATTTGAGCCCCAAACGTCTGCAGACAAACACACAATCTTACTCAACAAGCTACTCAGAAAGAAAATACTCTGAAGTCTTATACGTGGAAAAAGATAAGTTGCACTTTTGCGATGGATGACTGGGCTTTTCAGTCTCTCACATGGACACGACGCTGCGATGACAGTTTGCTGCACAAGTGTCACTTCTCTTCAAACGCAGAGAGAGAAAAGGGAACTGGCGCTGATGGAGAGGACAGATAGCGTGGCGGCAGCTGGATGAAGCTAACACCCTGTTCTGGTCTGAAGGCAGCAGGGCGTGACAAAGTCCCTGCACTGACATGTGGGTGAAGTACATCCACGTTCACACATACACACACAGCCCGATACACTGACATAATAACTTAGCGGCTAGTCAGAACTTCCCAGACACACTCAGAAGAAGCAGATTTAGCTGTCAGTTGGAGGTTCCTCAAAAATTCCCACGAACCCTCATTTTTTAGCTAAACTTTGCCCTCACAGATAAATTCCCATATGTGGAGTATTACTGGCAGACAGTCTCTTACCATCCATTCTGTGGGTGGGGTGAGAGTCAAGTGGGAAGAATGAAACTATTGATTAAAATCATGTTTGCACTATCTCTCATTGATCTTTCTTCTAGTTAAAGAAACAATAATGCTAACCATTTTTAAGGGCCCCCAGAAGCTCCCAGAACCACCTTTGAGAACCACTGCTTTGCAGCGATACTGCAAGACTAATTCACTGCCATGCAGAACCGCACTTCCCCCAGCAGATGGATGCCAGTGTGAAGACACTTATGATCCACATTCATTTCCTCACCGTCCAGGGAGGAAACAGTGATGTCTAAATCCTGTGATGAAATTAGGAGACGATCCCATAACATTTTTACATTTTACCCTCATTTGATCGTTTTCAGATCATACCACATGTTAGATACAGCAGAGGTATCAAGGCTCATCCTCTTTGTTGCTTATTTATTGTAACAGCTTTCAGAGAATAATCTTTAGGTGTTCAACAGAAATTTACATTTAATTTAGACCTACTTCGACTATCATTTATAACCCGACTACCTCTGTCCTTCTTAGATGTACTTATTTTGACTCTAAGTCCTATATATACGCCTCTATATATCTCTCTGCAAAACTGCGAGCCATTTCTAACTAGTGCTAAATGAGTATAATATTCAGGAGTGAGAAACCAACACATGGTGCAGAGCGAAGTGATGTCTTTTGAAGCAGTGAACTGCACTCAAAACCACAGCCTAAAAGGAGACATGTGACCTTCTAGATAATAGGATTTTTTTTTTCTTTTCTTCTGCAGTCTTGAATTGGCAAGTGTTTTTCAGAGAAGCTTAACTTCTCTCAACAAGGCGCAGGTCTGTGTGTTACGACGGAAACAGAAGAAGTTCTCTTTTATTTTTTACACCTTTACACAGATGGAAGAAAAAAACAAAAACATTAGCAGATACACAATAAATGCATTCATTTTTTGCTACTTTGTGGAACATATGACTGTATAAACGGCGTATGGCTATATGATATAAACAGCGGCTACAGCAGGAACATTAAGTACAAATGTATGTATAAAAAGGAAGTAGAATTACTCCCGCATAAAAACTTTACAGGCCATCTTTTCAGATGAGTACAGTATGACTAAGAACACTCTGACACCCGTCACACTCCTATAACGTCTCTCTCAATCTCCCTCTCTCTCTCACACACACACACACACACACACAAAAGAGACTCAGAGAGAGATAGCTGCTACTTCATGCTTTCATTTCTGATACTACCAGCTACTTCTATGAGTAAATCTGTGTGTGTGTGTGTGTGTGTGTGATCATACAGTGTTATCTGTCTGAGCATATGTGTGTGTCTGTGTAAGCATGAACGTCTGCATGAATGAAAGCTACTTCAGTTCTAGGCGGTGTTCGCCGCGAGCTATGTGGGACGAGAACTCGTAGCGGTCCCGACTGCGGTGGCCACAGACGTTGCACTCGAGCGGGTCACGGAAGCCGTGGCACCCCATGTGGATGGTGAACATGACATAGTCCAGGAAGATCACCCTGCAGTGGCCACAGGGGTACACCGCCCCGGGCAGCGCTCCGGCCTCCCCGTCGACCCGCACCACCCGTAAAGCCTCCAGCGGCGACAAGGGCATGGGCTGGGCGTGTGGGTGAGGGATGCCGTTCTGGTGGTTCAGCCCCCCCAGCAGGTGCCCTAAGTTGTACATGACAGGCTGGGACATCTGGGAGCCGTCAGTGTGGAACGAGTCCATGCCGAGGGGTGGCTGGGCGCCGTGAGGGAGGCCCAGGAGTGGCATGCCCATCTTGTGGCCGTTGGTGAGGCCCATGGGGCTGATGTTGTTGCGGCCTAACGGGATGGTGTAGGGCCTGTGGGAGGGAGCTGGGTCGCTCTCTGGCCCTGTGAGGATGGGTTGTTGCTGATGGTGGGCGTCGGGCCCTGGGGAGCCTGGCGGAGGGTCCTTGATGTCAGTTCGGTGGACCAGCTCCCTGTTAAAGCTCAGGTCCAGGCAGACACCGTTGTCGCCTAGACCAGCAACACGAGAAGAAAGAGCACTCAAGACTCTGCAGGAGGAGGTTTCACATACTTCATCCAGCAGCACGGCCAGAGAAAGAGCCACAGGCAGCAAGCAGCAGTTAGTGCTTACAGATGGGAAAAGACCTAATAGAGATCCTTACGGGGCTCTAAGGGGCCCTCACTTTGGTGTTGAGAAGAGGCAATGAGAAAAATGTGCACCCCCAGGGCAATACCGAGGAAAACCTGGAACATGTCAGGTTCACAGGACAAAAGAAGCTTTAAAGCGTCAGAGCATCCTGAGAAAGCAGTTGAGCTTGAGAGGACAGAGGCTGAGAGGAAGCAGACGACGCAGACGGAGGCCTCTAGTGCAGCTGCACCACAGAAGAATAGACAGAGGCACCTGCTCACGTTTCATGCCTCCCGCCTGTTCTCTCTCTCTGTGGTTACTTCTTCTTTCCCCCTGTGGTTGTCATATTGAAAGATCTCACTTCATTTGTCAAGCTGATAGAGAGATGTAGGAGGTTTTTTTTTTTTTTTTGCCAATACACCCTCGTTTTGCGAGCAGCTTGAGGCTTAACTGTGAAACTACAACCCAGTGTTAGTTAGGCTTAACCAGAAGGGTGAGAGCCGACTGTTGAAAATCGCTGTGTGTGTGTGTGTGTGTGTGTGTGTGTGTGTGTGTGTGTGTGTGTGTACGCCCATGAAGTAAGCCATTTACTGAAACTGATAATGTGATCTTTTCATCACCCAGGCAAATGATCTGAGTAATTAAACTGACAGTTTTCAAGTGCATGTGTCTAATTTCTACACGTCTCCATTTTATTTAACCACGCATGGTTACCAATACCCACCTATGACACGATTCTCGCAGAGAATTTAGGACAGTGGAGACCACTCCCTGGTGTGTGCAGGTATGAGGCAGATGCTCTGCCCTCAATTCCTGTTTGGCAAGAGATGGAGGCCGGCAAAGACAAACAGACAGGCAACAAATAGCTTAGACAGACAACTTATGATACGCAAAACATGAATTCTGTAAAGCATAAACACACAGCAAAAAGCACAAATGATGTAAACATTTCAAAAAGACAGCAGCAAATTATAGCTGCACAAGCTAAAGAAGTCATTAAACAGGTGGGCATTAACATATAAACATATCAAGTAGCAATTAATTAGATAAACATATCAATCAAACTAAAAAAATGCAGGCATTCATAATTTTTTGTTTAGATCTAAAATAAAACTCTCTTTCATCTGCTTGAGGTCAGTGCCTCCACTCAGCCCTGTCTGCACCGTGAGTTCAGCTGCTCTTACCGGTGAACTTCTGCGGCATTGAGCTCTTCCGTTTGGCCACATTGCTGGCGAGCCTGTCGAGCAGCAGAGCGCGCTCAGTGCCCATCTGAGTCCTGGGTGCGTGGCTGTCCTCTGCTTGACAGCAGGGGAGTGAGAGTGTGAGTGCAACACGGAAATGAAGACCTCTTCGCGATCAAGCAGTATCATGAATGAATGGGAGCGCACTGAGCTGCAACTGTCCACCTGTCAAAGCTTTCGAGTGCAAAAAAAAAAAAAAACAACGTGCAAAACACACCAGCTGCTCGACGCAGTGTCACACTGGGAGGCACAAGATATTAATTTGAGATCAGAAGCTCCTTTGACCTCACTTCCTGGTGCTTTTTTACTTCATCAGTGGAGAAGAGGAGACCACAGGATGAGGATGTACTTCCTCACCACTACGGCACTATCAGGCATAAACTTACGACATTCGGTGACCACAGAAGCAGAGCATTGTCTATGTGTTGCAACCGTGCAACTGTCCTGTCAGTGTATAAAGACATTTTTTGGGGGGGGAGGTTATAGACATAGAGGGTGTGTGTGTGTGTGTTTGTGTGTGTGTTGAGTAGCTGGGCCGAAACATTCGCCCTACATATTTGGTTTCCCCTTTGCCGCTACAGATATGAGAAGCGGTCTTCATAATGCTGAGCCACCACACCGCAGCAGCCATAACCTATTTAGATGTAATGATGGGCTAACAGCCTCAAGCTCACTAATTTAATGAGGCTATAAAAACAGGATCTGTTAGCAATAACAGCTTTACTGTACAAATGTGTTTATGCAGACTGTGCAGTGATCTGATTGCAACAGTTACACGTGTATGTGTGAAGAGATGCTGGAGTTTCGAACAAGTTGTTGATGAAACGAGTGTCAGAAAGGGGCGTTGAGTGTCTGCTCACCTCTCTCAGCGGGACCTTTGCTCTGAATGTACACATGGCACCTCTCTCTGTGCTCCTCAAGGGAGCTGCGCTGCTTGTAGCTGCGACTGCAGTGGTTGCACTTGAAGGGCTTCTCCACTATGAGCAGTTAAGTTCCAGTTAATCACAGAATCATGAAACATCAACAGCATGTAAATGGTACAGCAGAGTGGTTTCAGACAAAAAGTGATGACATGCACATCTGTGCAAGCGTGCCTGCAGGTACAACACGTGAACTGAAAGTGAGTGAGTAACTTTCCAGAGGTAAATGACTAAGATGTCATGTGTGATGTGTGTAACTGAATGAGAGTGCATGGCAGGGTGTTACTGGAAAAGCCATGCAGGCTCAGCATGTGATCAGATTGAGAAGGAGTGAGAAACCAACCGACGTGATACTGTACACAGGTGCATACAATATCAGTGCACATCAGCTACACATGTGTGAGTGTGTGTGTGTGTGCGGCTTGCTGGTACCAGAATGGGTGCGCAGGTGCCCGCTCAGAGCATCACGCCGACGGCAGGCGTAGCTGCACATGGGGCATTTGAAAGGCTTCTCCCCGGAGTGCAGTTTGATGTGGCGAAGCAGGTTTCCCTTCTGGGTGAAGGAGGCGCCGCACTGAGAGCAGTGGAATGGCCTCTCACCTGAGTGAGAGAGAAAAAAAACCCACACACCATGAAAAAACAATCCTGCACGTTTCACATTTTTACACAACATTTTCCTTTTTGACTTATTGATCACACAACATTTCACGTGGAAGTTTGATCATGGCTTCGCTGTGTTGGGGTGATCTGTTCCGCTGACGGAGCGCTCACGACTCCACAAGTGGAAATTTTGCGACAGCTCCGATGTTGATATTATAGATGTAAAAATGAGCTTTTATGATTTACTTTAGTTGTCAACTATTTTCTTGCTCCTAGTATGACAGTGAATCGCGCAAAAACACACAATCATTCACCATCTTTGAAAAGGGAACAAGGCGATGTCCACTTTGACTGTCATAAACCTAGAAACACAACTCAAACCACACAACTGCAAAGCACATTGTGCACTTGACTTCCCATGTTGAAAACATAGCCTCACAATTCCATCTGAAGGCGGCATTATTCAACTCCACTCACCAGGAAAGTGAAGTTGCAATGAAAATGTATGTTTTACTACTAAAATCAATAAGCACGGCTCGCCATCTTGAGTGCAACAAGACTGCAATGTAAATAATCCGTGCACCTTCGTCTCAATCGATTTTCTATTCTGAAATGAAAATCTGAAAATGAAACATTTTTAATCATCACTGATTGTAACAACGTTTTAAAAATGGAAACAGGGCTGTTTTCCATTTAAATTTTGCTCTCAAAATAAAATGTGGTGTCCTTTTCATATAGTGAGTCAAACACGAAAAATCAATTTTCCATTACTACAAAAACACAAAATTGGGGCGATTTTAAATGATCTTTGTTATGAAAAGGTGGAGCAGAAGCATTCATTATCTGTATTTCTACATTTCCAGCCATAGCCTAGGCTCTGTTAATATGCAGGCTGGCCTACAAGGTTTTTATTTCTTGCGACCGGGACCTGAGAGGATTATTATTGTAGCTGTTGTCAGTAGGCGTATTTAATGAATAAGGGACTGTGCATTGCCAGACCTATTCCACACTTCTATTAGTGTAACAGTGGAAGAAAACTGCTCCTATGGCATTTCAAGCCAACAACACGCCGCCGTCAACTTTTCTAAAAGGCAGCTAGAGTCCTGACATGTGCTGTTGTGGGCCTACATGTACAGCTTCGATTATGCACTCGGCCACAGGATCAGGCTACTGTTGACGATGTTAGTGGATGTGATATAGTGACAGAGCCTGTGCGATCATTTTGCAGCCAATTCATGTTGAAGTTGGAAAAGTTCAGAGTTTGAGAAGTCACATGGCAGTGGATAGGCTATTAGTCAGGGGATTACCCCACATATTATAGGCAGAGCACTTATAGACTGGACGCAGCCTACGTATCACTGAACTGTCAATGCTGTAACTGTTAATAATGTTGATGTTGAAGGGTTAGGGTTAATATTAACCCTCCTTATCAAGAAAAATTAATCTTATGAATGAAAAAAAACTGAGCTTTTTTCTATAAATTCTATTCTGTGTCAGAAAATACTTTGATATCTTTTTATTTTCAAATTGAGTGACAAAACCATTTTTTTTAAAAATCCCTGTTTTTCATTTTCAGAACAGACGAAGGTACACGGATTGTAAATGCATCACGGTTATATAACAGGTAACCTCAATATCTTAATCTGCAAACTCTGCTTTGTTAATCACACTAAAGAGTGATGAGAGAGACAGAGAGAGCGATTAGCACATGTCAAAGGTCCCTCGCTTTTTAAATTCAAATGCAGAACTCATGACCTTAATTCAGAAAATTTCGTTTTCAGTTAATAAATGATGTGTGCAGATGTGGCAACTTTATATTTCTTCACAGTGACAAATGTTCCCACAGGAAATGTGTACGGGATGAATATTATTAATACTTCAGATCTTCATGAACCACGCACTGTACATGAGTGAGTTACTGCAGGAATTGCATCATTCAGGGCAAAATAATGACTGTAGATGATGGCCTATCTGTCACTGCGACCACATCACAAAGCTATTGCATGTGCTTTATATTTGAACAATAAAGGAGATTTCACAACCTGTAGCACTGGTGCATCATACATGATGCAGACTCGTGCCTTCCTAATCGCAGTTACTTGATCAAACATCTTGACCTACTCATTGCAAGGCCCTATCTCCCAATGCCATCAACAGAGTGATGATTGCACAACTGTCGTGTTTGAGGTCAGGTGTTTGGGCTGTGTTCCTGCGCTTACCCGTGTGGCTGCGCTTGTGCACCAACAGCACGTTGATGCTGACGCAGGACAGCCCACAGATGTCACAGTTGAGCTTGCCTGTCGCCTGGATGCGCGGGGCCACAGCCCCAGGCACGTAGGCCCCTTCTGCACCAGCCGCTTCTGCTGCATGGGCGTCCGGCAGGGCTGCGCTGTCGTAACGCGAGTAGTCCACCAGTGAGAGGTCCTGTGGCTCATTCAGGGTATCTCCATCTTCATCCCCCTCCCCGTCCCTCTCCTCGTCATCGTCCTCCTCTGTCCTCTCCTCATCAAATCCTTCCTCCATCCCGTCCTCACTGGCCCCCTCTGCTTCCTCTTTTGGCACAATCTCTCTTTCTTTTTCATCTTTGGGGTACTGCTCACTGTCTTCCATCTCCTCTGCCTCTGTCTTTATCACACCTAAGCAAGGAAGAAGCCAAGAATACATTTGGAGTGACATTTGTGACTGAAACATGATAAAAAGCACCGATTTATTGAGACAAGATACATGGAGTCATGTACAGTACTTGTTCTCACGTCCAAATAAGGCGCTAAATAAGCTTGATGAGACGCCACTTTGACCAGAACATGAAACGCTATCACAACTTCACTTCTACATTTGTATTTATAGTTGGTAGTTTGATATTAGGACTAGCACATCTCCAAAGTATGGGTGGCTTAATTTGGGCTGATGTATAGTGTCACAAACAGAGACAGAAGATGTGTGCTCGAGATAAGGGGAAGGCATTTCCTCTGAATAGACAGAAACTAGAACCAGGGCAGAGACAGAAAGATGCAGCAGGCGCTTCGCACAGACAACGCCAATTCCTCATCTGCTTTTAAAAAGAGATTTCAGATTGATTGTTTATTTCCTGTGTCACAGGCGCTGAAAAAACGTCCCAAATCCAAAAACGTTAATCTGCACCAAAGGCGATCAGCCAGCAGAGCAGTAATTCTAGTTCCTTTCTACGATATGCACGTTTGTCCTGCTGTTTTTTCTTGACCATTATGACCACAGATCCTAACCCCCCAGGTCCCATACAGGATCAACCGTATGCAAATTCCTCACACACCACCGCTGTTGACACGCAGAGTCCCGAGGCCTGGTTTGCAGGACCTCTCACCTAGCCTCTTGTGTCAACCAACCCCCAGCGTACTCAGTAACATCCAGAAACCACACTGTGGTCTTGGCGGTGACTGGTGATGAGCTGAAGAGCAGCGCCTTGCATTGTGGAAAGCGCTCAGAGGTGCTATGGAAACTTTGCACACACAGAGCTCCGAGAGGCCAGATATAGAGTCCAGGGTCTCAGAGCAGTGAACCGCAGGCTGCTGCGCATCAGACGCAGAGCAGGGCTTTAGGAAATGCACCCAGTAGGGCAGATGAGATGGGTGGCAGTCATAAATAAACAGGAGTGCTGTCTGTAACACCATGTTCTTTTTTTTTATAAGTGACAAATGAGGGACTAAGGCCACAGGGCTGAGCAAAAACATTTCCACACCCAAAATATTATGTGTGAAACAAGGTGGTCACCGGTTCCTGCTTGGAGTTTGTTGAAATGCTGCTAATATCTGAAAATGTTAACATATATTAACATTATATAATTAAGATGTAAATTTTATCAAACATGACACTGCAGTGAGGAGCAAAACCAGACTGGGGTTGATACGGCACGCATGTTACTGCTCTGCCTCCATCCAAACAGTGCAGAAAGCAGATTCAATCCAATTGTGAGAACTATTTGGTAAACTGAATAAAACTTTGTGATGAGCACCAGGGCAGGAGAAACAAAACAAGGCGCCTTTAACTACACCAATACCTTTCTCAGTTGGATACATTCAAACGGCTCTTACTTCAGGCACTTGTCCATGATATGCAGTCTCTCTCTAGTTGATAATATTTAATTGCTGGTTTTTTAAAATTGAAATCTCATGTTTAACTTCCTCTTCGTTCCTATGGGTCGAGAAAATTCAACCGCTCTCGTATACGAAACCATTAAAACCTTTAAGATACACAGAAATGCACAGTGGCCACGCCACAAAGAAGAACGCTAAAAAAAAGTCAAAGTTATTTTAGTTCTTTTGCTAGAATTGAATTTTTTTTTGCAACAGCAGCATTTCAGGGTTTGTAGCAACGTCCGTCACACTTATTCCAACGGTTTGAAATGTCCACGGACGAAAAAGGTATCTGTACAATGTCGTGAGCTCAATGTCTAAATTGCAAAGTGTAATGGAAAGCGCATGTGTGTGTGTGTGTGTGCGTGCGTGTGTGTGTGTGTGGGGGTACACGTACGTGGATCCGTCACACTTTCAGCACACTGCATTCCATTCTCACTGAATGAGTTATCCTCCCTCTCTTCTTCCTCCTCCTCTTCCTCCTGCGGCTTCACATCTGCAGCATCACTGCAAACGTCTGAAAAAGTCACACGTTGTGCACGTGTAAATGCTTTGTGTTACTTTTTGTTTCATGAAGAGAACTTCCGAACCTGTAAACTGCAGCTCTCTGTTAGAATAATGGAATATTAAACTCCCTTCGTGAACCATAAATGTGCAGGAACACGTCTTCATGTTGTTGTTGTTGCAGGGACATAAGACAACCGCTGGTCTGATATCAGACCCCTGCACATATACACCTTCAGCTGGCAGTGCAGTAGCAGGGATGGTGGCAGCTGTGCAGCCCGATCACGTACACTCTCACACTAAAGACAAGGAATCAGACACTCACCCGTCCCGCTTCCCTCTGGGATGGTAAATTCCGGATGTTTGTCTGTGTTCATGATGAAAAAAATGTTCTGTGGAGACAAATTACAAGATTTGGTTAATGAGAGATGGTTTGTAATCCGAGTACGTCTCACCAGGTCAAGCCAGATTCCTTCTTCTGGTACTTTCAGAACTAGGTCTGTGTGTTTACACAATCAAGAGAGAGAAGACTTTTTATAAACTATAAAAATGGCGGGTTTGTTGCATACATTTATGACATTGTGTTTGAGATGACACTCGTTGGCACTATTAAAAGTCTCCCGTACTATTTCTACAGAGCATGTGAAGAAATAGAAGCAACACTTGCATCTCACTGTTCCTGTTGGTTGGACAGCATAAAAAGAAGTTTAAAAAAAAAAAGAGTGAGGGGTAAGAGCCCACGGTTGATTGCTCGACCCTGTCACTACATTTAGCCTTATGAGAAAGAGATGATGTTCACTGCACATACACTTCCTGCCGGGTCTGTACATAGGAGCAAGTGTAAAAGCGCTTTCCACGGCAACAGCCAGAAAGGCTTCAACGCTTGTAGCCATGATTTTAAAATGAATAGGGATAAAATATCCAGCTGTGCACTTTTTAAAAGCTGCTTTAGGAGCCTGGTGTCAGTTTTCATTGAACTAATAAAAATTCCCAAAGTATGAACACTTTTAAAATGTATATTACAAATGTAACTATAATAAAAAATAAAAACTATATAGTTACTCAGAAAAGTTTTCATCATTTAGAGAGCTTCAGTGGGGGAAATACAGCAATAACAAACTTTCTCATATGCGGTCAAAATGAAATTGAGAAGCGCATGTCTACACGTTGCAATTCTTTCCAAGGTACTTTTGGGGTTTTATCTTTTTTGTTGGAAGATAACAGTGAGTTTGAGTAATGATGAAATGATCTTACCTGCGTGTTTAGCTCAGCGCCTCGGTGGAGAACCGCTCTGGCAGTAGGAGATTCCACACTCCGCCACTGGACTTTCTCTGAATATGGAATATACGCGACGTCACTTGGAGAGATCCCTTAAAGGAACAGGAACTTATTCTCAACAAGGTGGAGCAACAAAGACCAGAGCGCGTTCATACAGCAGGGCAGCAACACCAGTTTAGGTGACTCCTTACCATTTTCATCACCATAATATAAACATGCCTTTCCTGAACATGTCGAGTCTATAACACAATATGCTCATGAGTGAAACAAAGAACAGATTATGGGTTCCATATCAGTTCAGGCGGTCCACATGGTTCCTGACTGGTTTCCATTCAAGGAGCTATTCCTCCATCTTGTGGCCAAACTGGAAAGCTGCTTTTCAGTCCACCTATTCTCTCCCCAGTCAATCAAACACAAGTCCAACCGGTCGAGGCAGATGACCGCCCACCCAGAGCCTGGTTCTGCTCGAGGTTTCTTCCTGTTAAAAGGGAGTTTTTCCTTGCCACTGTTGCTTGTGCTGCTCTTGGTGGGAATTGTTGGGTCTCTGTACACATAAGGAGTCGGTCTAGACCTGCTCTTTATGACAAAGTGCCCTGAGATAACGTTGTTATGATATGGCGCTATATAAATAAAACTGAATTGAACTGAATTGAAGTCTGGACAAAATGTAAAAACCCCTACACACTAAAGTACTGCAGCTCATAATAATTAAAATAAAACAACCATATTAAAAACATGAAAATGTTAAATGGATGTTTGAAAAAGTAATGAGCCCAACTAAGTTTGTCTATAATGACGTGAATAAAGGTGGGTTTTCAGTCTTGATTGAGCATAGGTGTCCCGATGGCTAATGTATAATGCATTCCCTAGCCCCTTACCCTAACCATCCCAACTAAATGTCTACCTCCAGGCCTTACCTTAACCCTAACCCCAGCCTAAACCTGATTCTAACCTGAACCTTAAAACCAGGTCGGAACCCCCAAACAGCCCTTTGAAGGTCTGTCCCAAAGTGTCCTCACTTTCCAAAAATGCCCTCACTCCCATAGTCTAAACCTCAAATTGGTTCTCACAAAGACAGCTGTACAAGTACACACACACACACACACACACACACACACACACACACACACACACGGTCAAATACCTCACAAATGACACATAATAAAGCTGCTGGGCCTCCAGCACCCAGCAGCTCCACTAACTACCAACTGCTTTAGTACATTGTTATTACAGTCAGTCATCTCATTAAAGCTATTTACTTGAAATTGACCAGATGTAGTTTTCTCTCAAATATTTGACTTGCAAAGCAGAAAGTGGCTGATCCACAGCAAGGCCACTGGTATCTTGACTCCTTTCTGATCGTTTACCAAGCAGTGGACGGATGAGGAATCTGGCTGCCGTGTAACTAACACAACACACGCTGTGTAGCACCCACCTGGTGCGTGGTGCACAGCCTTGTAAAGGCTCGCCTGCTGCCCCTGGCCCGCCTATGGCAACCAGCTACCAGCCGGAAGAAAAGCCAAAAGAAAGCACACTCACAAAGGCATTACAATACATGCTGGGTTTCCATGGCAAAATGGAGGCAAAGGCACACAGGAAAAAAACAAACAAACAAAGAGACAGACACTGACCAATAAAAGCCATGATTCAAAACCTTAAAGGCTTGTCGTAGGGCATATCTGCACATGAGCAAACAAGAACAAAGTGATTTACAGACTCCTTCATGATCAGAAACACACACGTATAATAAACTATCCCCGCTTGCAGCGTTGTTAAAACTTATCCTGAGATCCCACTTGTGGGAGGCTTTTTTAGGACCGGTGGGGGCAGGGCAGCAGCGAGGGTGGGTGGGGGGTGTTAGACTGTCCATTTGCCTTTTATAGCTGCCCACTCCAGTTAGTAGCAAGAGAGAGAAAAAGAGAAAGAGAGATGTGGGGGCCGACATAATGAGGGGTGGGGGTGGGGGTCAACAGACTGGACTGACCAGTGGATGCACACGTATGGAAACACACACATAAACACACAGCGAGGGAGCCAGCATGGGGTTGTTTTGTTGTTTGCACAATGTCTGGACCCTAGATGCACATATATGTGTGTGTGTGTGTGTGTGTGTGTGTGTGTGCTGGGCATTTGGGGTTGATGAAAGCGGAAAACAGCACTGATGTGTTCTCAGTTTTGTTATCGATCCAAATGTTTCACATGTGTCACATGAAATCAGAATAATCATGAAAAGAATAATAACAGGCGGGCGGGGGAGAGAAAACTCAGTGTGTTCTGTGAACAAGCGAGAGGGCGATTCAGCTGTTTTCTCTCTCTTTGCACTCAGGATTGAGAGAGAGGACAAGTGAGGGAGAGAGTGTATATAAGCTTGTGTGCCTGAGTAAGAGAGAGCTAGAGAGAGGGAGACAGAGGGAGAGAGCTTTAGCCTGGCTTTTCTCCGCTGTGCCTTTCAGCTCCTCTCTCACTGTAGAAAGAGGCGTGTCCATGGACCAGTATAAAGTCCAAGGAGAGCCACTCGTGTTTATCCATTCTCAGGAGTGAGTCCTTTGCACTGCACACCAGCAAGAGGAGGGAAACTGCAGCTCTTACTTAAAACACTGTCTTTTGATGACCCACTTTGCATTTGGACACTTTTTTTGGTGCTTCATTAGAGGGCGGTGGGCCTCCGGACTCAAACTTGGAAGAGAGAGCAAGACTCACCTGAACACAGTGGTGGATATCCTTCCTGCAACTGTTCATTCCAAAACAACAACAAAAAACTAGTTCTTATCACCACTACATTCGCCAGGCGAGCAGATCACGAGCAGGCTCCAATTTCTGCGCTGTGAAATTGAATCAGAGGAACGGAGAGGCAATACAGCAGAGGCATTGTGTCCCTGCATTTGAAACACTAACCAGCTGAAAATATCAAAGACCATCCTGGACAAAGTGTTCCTCTCAAACCGCCCTTGTTGGTCTAAAATCTGCCGTTGAAGTAGAAAGTGATCAAAGGCCGCACAACACTCAAGAGAGGAGAGGGGAAGCAGAGGGGATCATACACGAGGGCAAAGGATTGCGTGCAGGTGCCGGGGCTGCCATGGTGCGTGGAGGTGTCGTGGCAGTAGCTCCCTCCTGCTGGGGCCTTTGGGCGTTTGGCACCCTGTCGCTGGTGGCGCTGTGCTTATCGGACCAGGCCATCCGCTGCCCAGTGTGCTCCGAGGAGAGGCTGGCCAGCTGCCGTCTGCCGGAAGGCTGCGAGGAGACGGTGCGCGAGCCCGGCTGCGGCTGCTGCCCCACCTGCGCCCTGCCTAAGGGGGCTCACTGTGGCGTCTACTCGCCCCGATGTGGCACGGGCCTCCGCTGCTACCCGCCGCGTGGCGTGGAGAAGCCACTGCACTCGCTGATGCACGGTCAGGGGGTGTGCACCGATGAGAGAGAGGTGGAGGAGAACTCAGGTGAGAGCGAGGGGGTCAGAGTCTGTGTGTGAACTGATGATGAATTCACTTCTTTACAATGGGCACGTCTTCCTTTTGGTTATTGTCAATTACAAGTAGGCTCACAGCACCAAATGCACACACATTTGATATCTCTGCAAATGTCAAGATGCTCTCAAAGTACAACGCAGTCACAGCTGACCAGGTCTCTCCAACCCTGGACTGCTCTGAGACCCACGGCCAAGCAGACCAGAATATTTTCTGTCTCCGCTCACTGGGCCTTACCTGAGCCGGGCAGGGTCAGAGTTGGAGGGGGTGCGTGTGTGTGTGTGACAATGTGCTGCTTGTTTACCCTAATCTCGGCTAAGCCCCGAACCAGAGCATGCACACACACCAGCTCCTCACGCATGGCCTGATGGGAGAGCACACACAGTCCCTCCGCTGTCTTGCGGCTGCTCGCTGTGAAAGGGGCCCTGCTGTAAGACGCAGAGCAGGCTTCAGAGAGGAGAGCGCTGTGGTGATAGATGGGGCTGGCGTGTGTGCATGTGCGTGAGTGCATGTGTGTGTGTGTGAGGAGCTTGTACTCTGCTGCATGTGTGTCTGCCTGTGTGGCGCGCAAGTTGGCTACCTGTTTTAGTGAAGGAATCGTGCATTTGGCTAACGCAGGTAGTGACACTAAAAATGCTCTTTCCCAGCAACCCTTGGGTGTGCAGTTACCTCATCATACCAATGTCAAACTGAGACCCTGCAGGTAGCCATGTAGTGCAGGCAGAGAAATGCATTGTGGGGAGAGTCTGCGTGTGTGAGTGTGTGTGTGTTTGTAATGGGAGGAGGTAATAAAATCTGCTGTATGAAATGTCTGTAATGGAGTGTGGCCAGTCTGGGGCTATTAGAGCTCTCTGCAATCAGTAATTCACTTGGTGCTCTTTCATGGACGCCCCCAGTCCTCCTCCTCCTGCTGCTGCTGCAGATGTCTAACTCCTCTTCTGCTGTCGATGTCTCTATCACACTCTTCTGGGCCGGCTTCTCATTCTCCTCTTTGTTGTTGCATTCCTTTTGCAAAGAAGAAAGTCTGTTTCCACTTTCACACAGTGGGATGTCTAATACTGGATGTCTTATCTGCATATCCAGTTCCAGTTCACTGCTCTGACGTTAACTTCAGTCTACTGAAGAAACAGTCTCCGCTGTTTGTCTTCCTCTGCTCTCCTCAAAGGGAGGGGTGTTGATTTCCATTATGCCATATGAGACAATTGTTATAATGTGTCACAGACTAGGTGGTTCTTTCATTTGTCCCAGATTATCAAGTAACCGGCCCGGCCTTGCTTCCACTGAGCCCAGGCTCCCAGACAGTTACTGGTAATGGCGGTGGGCTATATGCTCGCGCCAGAACACCAAAGATTTGGATCAACTTAGCCAATATCAAGCTCCCAGGACGCTCATCTTCGTTACAGCATCTGTTTCCCCTGGCCCTGGGTGCACCAAGCCCCCTCCCACCCCCACCCCCCCAAACCAGCCCTAACAAGCCTTCAAGCGCATCGCCCACCGCGTCCAGCTCCTTCATGAGGATGAGCTCATCGGCACTCCAGCTGCCAGAGCTGAAATGAGAGCCTTCTGCTCTCTGTGCAGGGCCAGCATAGGTTAGGCCGGCACATAGCATGACTAAATGGAATCAGAAAGACGGGGAAAGTTGTTTAGAGAGAGGGCTGTCTCAGTTTGGCCCGGCTGTTCTCCCTGAACATTATTTCTGCTCTTTGATGCTGTGTTGTCCGATCAGGAACTAGGTTATGATGCACTAGGGGTGTGTGCGTGTGTGTGTGTGCGTGTGCGTGTGTGTTTCAGGTCCTTACTCCGGGGCGGGGCAGCAGTCGATGGAACATTTTGGAAAGTTCATAAGTTTTGTTTTTGGTGTTCTGTAATCTGAGCACTGAGTTCTGTTTGCCTCCGCACTCCTTCTCACCCCTGGAGCCTGTCATAACAAAGCGGGGAAGCTATGCCCAATAAATCTCACTGTAAATCAATTCTTCTGGGCAGCAGCTCAGATCTGCTGCATAAGAATGTTCAACGTAAACCATGGCAGCGGAGAGACAATCAGGAAGGCACAGGGGAGAGGCGCAGAGCAACGCCAGTCACAAGCTGGAGATTTCCTTTGTGGCGCATTCACTGTACTTATGCATTATTAAACAAGGGGGTGCATCTCCTGAATACATGTCTGACACGGCTGCACTCCTAGCAACAGCGAACATGCCAGATAAAAATAGAAGACGGTTTTTAAAAACCAAGAGAATTCATAATGAAAAGGACCCTGGGATTTAGGCAGATCTCGGCAGCTCATTGAAGGGAATTTAGGGTGTCCAGGGCTGATAGTTAGTCTGCATCTAGATACTGCAAGATCACACTTGTATCACAAAGATTGGTGCTGCCTCATGATTTCCACTTCATTTTTAAGGCTTGCTGCTAACCACCAATGGAAAAAAATACACAAAATGCATTAAATCAGAGCTATCCATTTTCTTTGGTTCAAAACAGTGCATTTCTCTCAAAAATGGATCAACCTTAAGGCTATTCTTGAACCACATTTCCATAGCAACAACGCATCTCATGTCAAGGTCTAAGACAGCTTTAGTGCATCTTAATATCCCATTCCTAGAAACCCTCTCTATCTTAATACTTGGAATAAATCATCATGCGTGTTGGCCTCTGATTTGTCCCTACAGTCCTGCCGAGTCTGCCCTGGTGTCGTATTCAAGTGCTTCCCTCTGACAGTGAAACGGATATTATTTACAAGCTGATAGAGATGTCAGATATGAAAAGCCTTACACCTACAGGCACCAAAGGAGCTGCATGAATTAAGCTGTCGGTGGAGCCAGACTCTGTCCAACTATGCCCAATTTACTGTGACGCACACAGGGCTTTATGAAAGCAGCATGCTAACCTAGATTTTCCTTCCTCCTACGGGCGAGGACTCCTCGGCACATTCTTTTTTTGGGACTTGTGAACTGGTTAAAGATGTGGATGTATTCTTCGGGGTGCTACCCGAGGATTTTCCCAAACCTCTTTCAGCAGATGTCCCTTAATGTTGTGTATTTGCTTTCTTTGGGTTGTGCAGCACATTTGTACAGCTGGAGCTTTTACGCAGGAGTAAATGATTAACTAATTGCTGTCCTCCATGGGGCAGGGACCCCCTTCTAGTGTTGGAGCAGAGAGATACATAAATAATCCAACATTATCCATGAAACAGGCCTAATCTGAAGAGGACAGTGGATCCTCAAGATATCATATGTGAACCTATTAATTCAGCAATAAAACGTTGCAGCAACATCTCAATATCTTGATAAAGAGTGATTTTCATTATCAAGAGTATTTTCTTAATTCATGCCTTTCATAAAGATTAAATATTGTATTTGTTACTAATATTCCAGGTAGCAGGCCCCTTCGCTTGCTGGTAGAAATGCTGTATTAATTTCCTGTCCTTGCACTTCCACTCAAGACCCCGATTCTGTCCATATATTAAAACAAGAACAATCCACTCAAAATTAAGTTAATGATGTAACTCAAAATAGTTTGACCTAATTCACTGCAGCTGCAGGTTTCCCTCTATTCATAGATCTATTCCTCACATGTAGTGGTAGTATCAGTGCATCAACAAGTCATGGATGGCTTATGATTACTATGACAGAATTTACTCACAGATCTGCAAGCAAATAAATCTACAAAACAAACAGTCATGGAGTCCAGCCTATGCAGTCATGTCCTTGAGGTTAAAGATGACAATAATACCTCGGTTCAGTTTATGTTGTTGGATAAGTGACACAACTTCAGATGCCTTTGAACATGTTTTGATCTAGATGAAAAATAGGATTGCTTCCTGAAAACAGACGAAACTATGAATCTCAGAGGAGGCAGTGAATGTGGGAAACGTGTTTTGTTTTCATCGTGCATGAACAATGTTCTGACCCAAAATATTTTTGTCAGGATAAAGGATAATGTTTATTCTGATGATGATCCATCTGGAAGGGTTCCTGCTCTATCCTTCATTCATATTTTTTCTGTCTCCGATCCACACCTGGCTTGTTAGAGACGATAACAGAGTTTCAAGCCTCAGGCTGAAATATTACACAATTTTTCAAAGCATTAAGCCAAAGTAACCAAAGTGTTTTCTTCACTGAAAATGAACAAACTGCTAGAAAGCTGCCGTGGCTAAGAGTGATGGAGATTTTATAGTTGGCTTCAGTTTCGCGTGCATTGTTAATGATTTTCAGATTTGTTGCTTAATTATTTGCTGCTCCTTAAAGGATAAATCAACCCTAAATCAAAGAGGACAGCAGCCTGCTGCTGCTGCTGTGCTGTGTGTCTGTTTTGATACCAGTGGCCAGAGCAGTATCAGGCAGCAGCAGCAGCAGCAGGTTTCCTTTTCACAAAGGTTGCCTTTGTGATTCAGTCTTCTTAACTTAACTTTCTATCTTCCCTTTGACAAATGACACTATAAAGAGTTCCAAATTGGATCGAATCGTTGGCCTTCTTACAGCACATGCCGGTAGTCTTGAACAGTGTTCTTACAACTGCAACAGACATCAACTCTGATGATTAACTGCTTCGAAGAAATCTTCTGCCTGGCAACCAGTGCTCTGATACTCTGGCAGCATCCAGTGTTGACTGAAAAGAACAGCCTTTTGATAGTGAGCCTAGAAAACCTTTGAAAAAACTCTTCAAAAAACACAATCACACATTTCGGGGGGGGAGTAGCCTTCCCAAAGAGTTTCCATTTTTCAGGAGATTAGTTGCTGTCAATATCACATTGTGAAATCCACATTTTAAACCAAGTTTTATGGACTGACTTTGTTAAAATCGGGGTAATCCCGATGTTTGGAAAACATAATGAACAAGATGACAGAATCCCTGGGTTATGAGCAGTGGCTCTCCATTGCAACTAAACAGGATGCATTAAATGCAGAAGACAAATATAAGGTTAATAAAGTTTAACTTAAAATCTCAGTAATACTGACTGCACCATTGCCCTGCCCTTTTTTACATAAACATATGACATAACCAAACGTTTTAAAAAGCAATTTAACACTAGGCTGGAAAGCAATGCTTTACTTCCCTCTTTGGTTAAAAGTTTTCAGTGACTACGTTTACATGCACACTAATTTTCCACTATTATTCTGAATATGACAATATTCAGAACTTGATACGGGTCATGTAAACAGCATATT
>LKNJ01003266.1:39940-115577 GCA_002120245.1 Maccullochella peelii | reverse complement strand
AAACAGCATATTAGGTCGTTGGCAGCAAACAAGACTTACCTCAAAACTAGTGTATATTGTAGCAGTACCGCGAAAAGTTTACTTTATACATCCGTGGAAAAGAAGACGATGCTGTTATCTTGTTTCTGATTGGCCAAAAGACTCAGAAAGTCTCACCAAAGATGTTTTATTAAGAAGATGATCTCTACGTGACAACAGCTTTCTGAAACGTCTCTGTTCTCACTCCAGTCTGTGGGAAATCGCGCTGGCCACTTGACCCCCACCCCCAAAAAAAAACTCTTCACATCTACATGATTCACGTGAATGACATATTTTGATTCAAAACGGCAAATTTCGCCGAAAAGCGACTAGCTTGCAGGTATGAAAAGTAGATAAAAATGATGATTGTGTTGTTTCCCATAGCAACAACCAGATGCTGTAAAAGATACAGATGCTGTATTTTTTCTGATTTGATTAGGCGTTGATGCCTCTATTTATGAATGAAATTCATGTATGACTAGCTTAAAAAGAGAGAGCAAGAGAAAGAACATTATTAAGTGCAGTATTTGTAGTCATTTGCTTTACATCCAGGTGAAGTTTCATCCTACACTTGTCCGATGACAATGATGCGTTCTCCTATGAATTCCATTTAATTCACTATTAAATAAATGAATAAATAAATACATAAATAAATGAATATGTCTATAAAATAAATAAATATGACTATAAAATAAATCCTGAATAAATAAATGAGGTAATAAATATATAAATAAATATAAATATATAAATGAGTCAATATAGTTAAAAAAACTAAATAAATAGGTTTTTATTTCAGGGGACTTTTATTTCATAGTTCCACATTTATTTCCCAGCTCTTTTTATTTCATTCTCTGAAATAATGAATGGGATATTCAGACCAAAGCGACGGCACCAGAGCTTCAGAACAGCACTGAGTATACAGCAGCTACATGTACATTGTTCACACTGGGAAACAGTGCTGTGTAAAGCTTAAAACACTGAAACAAGATTACAAGAAAATGAAGGACCACAATAACAGAGGCGGCTCCGAGTGGCGGACCAGCATGTGGCAGCAGGCGACCTACAGCCGTATAGGTCGTCTGCTGCATTTTTGGGGAGTACAGTAGACCTGTATATAGTTCATGTAGAATTTTCTGTACCACAGTAGTGTTGAGCAGCTTGGTGTTTTGGTGCCTTGTTCAAGAGCACTTCGGCAGGGATGGTAGGTAACTCAACTGAAGTACAGTGCATTTAAAGCTTTAAACAGCCATCTTGTCCATTGTTCCTTTTACCCTGCCTGACGCATCTAGCTCATTGAAATACAGCTCAATCACACAGAGAGGAGCCACATTAAATATTCCAGTAAAAATGTCCCTTTATTCATACATGTGAGAAGAATGAAATACAATTGTTTCTTATATGATGTTGTTGCAGAAACTCCTGAAAAGCTAAGGGGAAGTGTAGTCCTTTTTTTTATTCACTTCATTTCATTTACAAGTTTATACTCAATGCACCTGAAAAAGGAACAGGAAACATTGTTCTACAACATCTGACAGCATGACCACTGACAAAATTAGTTTAGAAAGTTGCTAATTGGGAGATAAAAGGACAGTGCAGGACATGGACAAAGCCCAAATAAAACTCATTTGTTTTTAACATTGTTTATGAGAAAAGAGGATCACTGAATTCCAAGAAAGTAAGAATGCAGCTTCAAATTGGAGGTTATTTATTTATTTGTTGGGACAATTACTTAGAGTCAATTAGGGCTTGCAGCCAATTAGCCACTCTGGCTTTGAAAATAAGTAAGTGCATTAACTGGAACTCTTCACGGCAGCTGTCTGCTAATAATTACTTGGATCATTTGTTTTAGCTTTACTACTTGTAGATGTGGGTTTTGGTGATGTGACGGTGATGTGTGCTGGATTCTGTTCATTCTGATGGTAATTTTCCCCCTTTTTTAATTTAATATTTTTAATCAACCAACAACATATTACACATTGACGGACAAAACCTAATAACGCACATAAGGGAAAAAAGAAGGGGGAAGAAACATGATATGCTTGGATGATATAGCACACTGTGTTTGTGTTACCTTCTGAGAAAAAGCACAGAAAAGGAAAAGAAAGTATATATACATATCAAATGCATACCCATATACTGACCTATACATTCACTTAAACATCCATATACATACATGCACTCATACATACATTAAGCTTGTATACTCTATATGTACAGTGCACAGTGTAAGAAATGTACCTAATGGCCAAAATAACACAAAGATGCACAAATTTAAGATGCACAAAGTAACAAGTACAATTACCAATTCATTTTTCTTGTATCTTGAGTTGTTTCATAAAACTGTCCCAATACTGATGGTAATTTAATTATTCAGGAAGATAGTGGAGTTTAGCCCGCTCACAGTCATACATACTGTATTTCCTCTTCCTTGCTAGAAGGTTTATGATGATTGGTGAATCCTATTAGTGTGTCTTTGTGTGTTTCCTACACTGCAGTGTACTGTGCAATGTCCGACTACAGCACCAGGAGCGCTGCATAGTGACTGATGAGCTGGACGCAGGGAGGGGATGGAAGAATGAAAGCTTAGAATGCCATCCACACGCGCGCACACACTGAAAGATATGCACACATGCTGTTGGTAGAGCGTTTATGAAGGGAAATAATTCTGTGTAAAGCAGGACAGAGGCAGCTACACACACATAAATTCAAAGTTTTCAACAAACAAAATGCATAGTAAACAATTAACACACACACACACACACACACACACACATTGAGCATTTGTTTGTCTGTGTAAATGCAGCTATACAGAGAGAACAGTACTGTTATTCAGAATGTGATGGTGCCTGTCTGGTGTGATGGATGTGGTGCAGTTTGATTGATTCCATTCTTATTGTAAATTGAATCAATACTGCTCTGTTGGCCCGTGGGAAACGCTGTCAGGGTCCCCTGATGGTCCAAATGGTTTTGGAGGAGCTCCACTCTGACAAGAATAACATTCTGGTTAAATGGTCTTATGTCAGTGTTACCCCACTTGAATATCAGTAATACTACACAGCTGAAGTTTCCTTTAAAAATGTAAACTGACCAAGCCAGACAGAAGACTTTATTATGTAAGTAGAGTTGGGTTGGGTTTCTAACCATATTTTGCACTGCTTAGCATAGTATAAAATTATGTTTAGTTTGGGGTTGCAAATGTTTGTGCCTGAATGAGGTCCCAATGACCTTGACAGGTTGATGACTGATTTTGTGATTTCCAGCAGGGGAGAGGACTTAGTTATAAAGCAGATCAAATGTCTCAAATGAATGCTAGCCCTAATGCGGCTGCGGGAAAACAGTGGTGAATAAACTCCTGGTGCATGTCATAAATGTACATGCCCATCTGCATAAAGTACTTCCTGTCGCTTGATTGACAAATTCAACAATATAATCATTCCATACTCATCTAAAGTGTTATCTAAAGAGTCTTTCGGGTCACCGCGGGTGTACGTGTGTTAATGTACCAGCCAAACTGTACTTGTAGTAACGTATGAGTGCCACAAGATGGAGACAGCTATTTTGAGGTACCATATGGGAACCGTGAGAGTCACTGAAAAACACGTTTCTGCAAATGTTTCACTGGTATAAGTCTTGTCAGGAAATGAAGCGATTCTGTCCACTGAACGCTGGATGTCTTAGTTGAAGACAGAAACAATAAGGCTTCATCCTAAATATGAGCAAATGCTCTTCTCAAACACAGGGAATTAGAACTGAAGGCCTGTCTCTAATATATGCCCGTTTGAAGTAAAGGCCTGCACCCTTTGTAGTTGAGGTAAATCAAGGCCAGGCCGCTATTAGAGAATTTATGGTAATTGTTTCTTCATCGGCCAGGGGGACGGTGGGAGAATGAAAACAATGATTCAGTTTGGACACGCGCCTCAAACTAGTTAAATATGCAAGCTACCCGAAACCCACGAGAAAGGTGGTTTATTGGTGTGGAGAGATGTTTATCAGTGGGCCACGCCGGTTCTCTTGCCGTGAAGGGATTCGCACTCTGGGATGGAAGGTTCATGAGATTTATATCTTTACCTTGAAGGATCTTTTACCTAAGAAGAGCACATGTATTGCTGCATGAGGGATGTATGCCTAACTGGGTGAGGCTGGGTGAGCAGGAAACGAGCAGGAGAAGAGACATGTCTCCTCGAATGTTGCATTCGCATGGAATCAGGCAGACGGTAGACACCTTCTGGACTGTACGAGAAAAACAAACAAACAGTCCGACGGAATGGCACGACACACACATGACGATATGTTGCTATGGTGATGTGGTATTTTTGACAAAGAATGGAATAAAATATATTAAATAAAATTATTTATCATATTTATTTATTCTAAAATTATTTCCTGTCTATTATTTTAAGTAATTATTCTAGTAGGCTAATGCATGTAGCAATAAAATGCAGCTTCCTCTTAATATTCTATTGCAAACTTAAAATTCATGTTAAATTCTCTCCAAAACATGAGGTCATGTATTCATTTCCTACATGGAGACAGAGACATGGAGACAGAGAGAGGGAGAGGAAATTCAGTAATTGAGTAAGCATGAAGATAGGCTTCCTGATTGAACTTACGCTAAGCTTGATTTTTTATTGAATACTGACATTTGTCAGGTAGTCAGAAAAACAAATCCAAAAAGAACGCTAATTTTGCCACATGTGCTGGATGTGTAACAGGCATCTGTTTGCTATGAGGTTAGCCATAACAACTTTATATGGACTGTGTGTCTGTCAGCTTGTTGTGGAGCCCCCATGTGACCAAATAAACAATGAATGCAGCTTTAAAATAAATACATTTATTTAAAACTTTTAAAATAGTGCTTTATTTATGAAGTAGCTCCAGTGTAGCTGTAGGACGGGGTTCAAACTTTAGGACCAGTTTTTTCCTACCATCAGTCTATCCATTACTTTCTCTTCACTTCACTACAGTTTTCCCCATGTGTCTTTCCCTACTGTTTCATCATCATCATTTGCCTATTAACCCATGCTGTCCATCTGTCCATCCCTTCTATTATCTTTGTATGTGATCATCCATCTGTCTTTCACATCATCCATCCATTGCACCTCATGTCAGCCCTTCTTTTCTCTTTCTATCCATCTGTCAATCCCTCTATTATCTATCCATCTCTCCTTTCTTGAGGCTTTTTAGTCTTTTTCCTGCTCTCAGAAATCATGGCCTCGATCCCTATGGGGAAATTTGTCCTGATAAAATGTCACTGACACACACTCACATGCAAAGATACTCATAAACACTTAACCACGCACACATGCTTATATACACACAAATACACACACGCACGTATCCAAAAAGCCTGTATTTGTCCTAATAAAACGTCAAGCCGGCAGCAAAATGAACTGTAATGACTTTCAGGCTGTACTAATGGCCAATAAATCCTGGATTAGGAAGCACGCGCACTCCCTCTCTCACTCTCTCTCTCACACACACACACACACACACACACACACACTCACACAGGGTCATGTTTCATGGCATGCTGCGCTGGGTTCATTCAGGAGTCAGATGGGTAAAGTTTTAAGCTGTTTTCTGCTGTTAATGACTGTTGTGCTGACTTTTATAATAACAGCATGGGAAGGAATCAGCATGAATTAGCATGCTAGGATCATTTAAACCAATGATTCATGATGACTTGGGCTGGAAGCCATACATACACAGAGATACACAGCGTTCACACACACACAAACGCTTCCATCAGAGAATTTCACTTTATGACAGTTCACAGTCATTTTCCGGCGAAATGCACAAAATAAAATCCTGGAAGCAGTGTGTCCGTCGTCTTTCATTATCAACCGAGTGATGGATGCATTTCATCACTTGATTTTAGAGAGAATCAGCAGGATGAAGCGCAAATGAGAGAGGAAATTGTGTATATTTTTAGGGGAAATTTCTGCTGTATTAGACAGTATGCGGAGGAAAATGATCAGTGAGATTACACAGAGGGATGGTGTGGCAGCAGAGCTCATCAGTCAGGATACATTTTAGTTCAGGGAAGCTAAGCTGTGTTTGGATCAAATGAAAGAAAACTACAACTTTATCTGGTACAGGTTTGTAGAACTCCAAATGAGGCAATATAAAGCAACATTATGTACAGCATCTATAGATGAACTTCATTGATTTTGCTACTGCTGGAAGTTGCAATGGACATCATGTTGTGATGAAACTGTCCACGCTAAGCCAGCTAATTATGAAAATGTTGTCTGGGTTTCGTACCAGATATGTTATCAAGGCTCTGCGAAACATCCACTTCCTGAACGAGGCATTGTGCGCGTGAACATAGGTGCCTGAGCAATGGAGCAAGTGGAGCAGCTGCACCCCCACTATTAGACTTGCGGGGGAGCAAACGTGGGCTTTTGCATCCCCACTTTTTGATCATACAACTTTGCCAAAAAAGAAAACAAAACGTTCTACAATCAGTCATCTGTAAGGTGGTCATTAAACTCAGTTTGAGCAGTCTTAAGTCAGTCTTTTCTTCGTCTTGACGTTCCGATAAAATCAAAAATGTTTAATATTATCAGAAGGCAGGTGCGCTCTCTCCAGCACCGAACAGGAAGCAGCAAACCGGGTAGAACTTTGGTAACTGCCGAAAAACTCAAATACTGCCACACACGTGATAGACGGTGAATTAACAGTTTTAATATGGCGTGTATCTCATCCACCAACCAGCACTTATATTAAAAAGTCACATATGGACATATAGTAATACGCCAATCTCATAATTTAGTTGTTCTCATTGAATTATATTTCTGTTGTCAGACATCTAAACAAGCCAACACATAAATGACAGAATAGGACCTTTGTCGTCATGGTAACAATAATAAACACGTGGTTAAAATTGTGAAACGCAGTTTGGTTAGGTTTAGGCACCAAAACTACTTGGTTAGGTTTAGGCAAAGATCATGGTTTGGGTTAAAACAACTACTTTGGTTACGTAAGTTAAAGGTTAAGACTTTCACCCAGGAGACTGCTATTCGTGTCCCGTGTGAAACCAAAAGTCAACGTTTACTTGTAATTTAGCTAAATTGTTAGGCGGCGACCTATAAGGAGCGACAAAGTGGGGACGAGGTTGAGGTGGGCGGTTGACACAAAATACTTATTTTAACTTACATACGCAAGTTAAAAATAAGTCGACGTTGACTTTTGGTTTCACACGGGACACGAATAGCAGTCTCCTGGGTGAAAGTCCTGTGTTGTTCGACCCATCCACCCTGACCTCCTCCTGACGTGGACTTTGTCGCTATTTATTGGTCATCACCTAACAAACGTAAATATGGGTCGTAATAAGCTGCTTGCACAGATGACTATACGGTTGTATCTTGGGAAGACAGTCTCAGGAGCTCGTTTCACAATATTTGAGCACTGCTTACATGCAGCTCACAAATGGTAACATTGTTTTGTGATTGTTGCTTGTACATTGCAGATAAATTTGGGGGGACTACAGGGCTCTCGCATGCTCATGCATGGGTCACAAGTATGGCATTGGTTTTATTGGAGAAACGTGTCAAAATGAACATGAGAGGAAATGATCTCATGTTCGCAGTTTGCATGTTGCACTTTTGGTAAATTTGGCCCCAGGTGACCAGTAACTCCTGCACTGCTTCGCTAAGCCATCAGTCAATTTGTTTTTTGTGTGTGTATGAATAATATTTTATTTCTTTTTCTCATTTACATAGCAGTCGCAACAGCTTAGCTTACAAAGAATATAAAAATATATTAGAAAAAGATTAAAAATGAGGAAAAGATAACAAAAAAACATATACTTAGATGCCTTTGTAAATACATATTTAAAGTAGTAAATATGATTGCGTTTGACTAAGTTAGACTAAATAAACAGAAATTCAGTTCAATGATATTGAATGATCGGCTATATTGACATTTAAGAGCGAAAGTTCAATTCTTAACTTTACTGCCACATAGCCTTCAACCACACTACAGTGCAGATCTGTCCACTCCAGACTGTTTTTGAAAACACTCTTTTGAGTGTGAAAATTGGCAGATTAGTTTGGACGGAAGGCGACAAACCGGCTAATTTGAAAACAAAGCGTTTTCAAATTAGCCGGTTGGGGCATCTAGTGGATGAGACACATACCCTAACCGTAATGTCCCCAGCTCAATTCCAGCCAGGTACCTTTTGGCCTGTCTGTCTATTGAATAAAGGCAAAAATGCCAAAAAAACAACAACATAAAAAGTCAATGAGATGGAAAGAAATCATGAGAAGAAGCTGCTAATAATTGATAAACATTAGTTATGTATATATGTATTTGTTTATCTAATTACACAGTGCATTAGAGCCAAGGCGCATTATTCTCAAAGTGCTAACAGCTTAAAAGCAAGCAAGTAAAAAAGCAAGTAAAACTACAAGGGAAACATCTAAATATGCACAGATAGATTTCACTAAAACAACTGTGAAAAAGACACATAGGTATAATAACAGACTACGGAAGCAAGAGCTAAAAAGTAACATCTAGAAATTAATATTCACAAGTACAGTCCACTGTACTGGTTTGTGGTCATGATATCAAAGCGCTTGCATGCTACTTTGTTGAAAGCTGAAAGGACATCCACGGTTTTCCAGTTTCATTTACATCACATTACATTATACCCAGTTTCCCATTAGTTGCGGTGTAACCATGGCAGCCTCTTTTTGTGCTTTTACAAAATGGCTAAAATCAGTGCACGCACATTTTAGCAGAGAAGAGGACATGAGGCAAAGAATGTTTTTTGCATGTAAGACATTCAGTAAACGAAGCTGATTTGGGAGGAACTACTTGTGGATGCACTTGGACCTCAGCACTTCACTCAACACTGTGTGAGTTTTTCGCTGTGTGAAGCAAAGAGAATTCCTAACCAGATTGCTGAGGGAGACTCAGACAAAGAGGTATGGCATGACGGTCGTGTGGAGGAAACGTTTGTGGCAGCGGAGGGTAGCGAGAGCCCAGAGGAGGCGCCTTAAGGTGAGAGACAGCAGAATGATATTCCCTGTCACCCACTGTGGGTAAAAAATAACATTTAGGATCCCCGAAAGAAATCCAGTAAGAAAGACGCAAACAAAGAAGAAAGAAAAGAGGGTTGTGACACAACTTAGAACAGAAAAAAACAGGAATTCTTAACATTTTTCCTTTTGCTAAAAGGATTGCCATTTCTTTGACAAACATATAAGATGCCAAATTCCAATGATCATCCACAGGTTTTATTTTTTATTATATTATAATATAATATTATAATATTAAATTATATTTGAAATACTTTTCATAGTCAAACTTTATTGTGGAAGAAGATGTTTCCACTATCTACAGACCAACAGACTGAGGCTTTATGCCTAGATGACATGGAAAATATTTTAGACTATTGTTCATGTTCTTGTAATAAATGATTATACATTTTATAATATTTCAGACAATGATTGTTAATAAATGAATACATGGAGTATTGTAGTAAAATATGATTATGTATTTTATAATATTTTAGACAATGATTGTTAATAAATGAATACATGGATTATTGTAGTAAAATATGATTATGTATTTTATAGTATTTTAGACAATGATTGTTAATAAATGAATACAAGGATTATTGTAGTAAAATATGATTATGTATTTTATAGTATTTTAGACAATGATTGTTCAGATATATATCACATCTAATGGCAATCAGAAGCCAGTGTATAAGGAAGGAAGGAATATGCTATCTTTCTTGTGACAGTTAAAATTATATAATAGCCCAATGTGGAACAAGTTGAAGACAGTAAAGACATTTATATATCGGCAAAATACATTTAAAAAAAAATGTAATGCTTCCTCGATTACAAAGTGTTCATATTGAAATGCTTTTCAATTGGAAACTCATTTAATATCAGCATGCTATACTACAATATGGCAAAGGTATGGTTAAGCTTAAAAAAGATCACAGTTGACAGAAAAGAAACAATAGACAACAAAAACAAAAAAAACATTTACTACTACCACCAGACTATTGATTAGCTCACACTGAGACTCAGAATTGAATGCTCTGGCACAGCAAGAAACCTTCGGAAAAGAGAATGATAAACTATCTGAAACAACGCTTAAAGTTCAGTTTGAAACATAAGAACTAATTGAGTCCAGTGCAGATCACTGATGCTATCGAGCCAGTCTTTATGAAGCCTTACAGTATCACAATTTGCACTGAAGTCCAGAGAAATCAGAACTGTGAAGTCAGTCAGTCACAACCACTACTGTAATTTGTTGCTACCGTGTTGGGTGTAATGTCCCTGATACTTGATCCAGCACACTTCTCTAGAGCATTAATTCTTTCCAAATGGGGCTTTAGCAGAGCTAAATCACAAGGCTGCAACAGGGAAGAGCGTCCCACTCCCACTAATCACTCCCTATTTGTCCAAATCAAAGCTGTGTGTGTGATCACTGACGGGAAGTCTGCTCCACACATACAGTAAAAAATCCAAATATACTGTTGGAATGAAATGTAAAAATGAACTCTATCCAGTATTAATTGGATTTACCCAGAACAGCTGAACCTTTCCAACACATACTGCAGTTTACTGACCTCATTATGCAGGATTTCTGGGTAATGGATTCTTCAAAAATAATCTCACAGCCACTTTGGGCCACTAACATGCAGTTCATGCCTGCTTGTGTTGAATCTGCCCAATATGTTGTATTAGAGTCAATTCAGGTTAAAGGAATCCCACAGGCAATCAGTACAGTATTGACTACCTCTATAATAAATATGTCAAATATGATATATCATATCCATCATATACTGTAAGAGGTGAACCACAACTCCTTTTTAATTGAAGAAGAATAATATTGATTGTTTGTATGTCTGCCTGAACATTGACAATTCCACTCATAAAAGCTGTAGCACAGTGTAGGCTGAAGAGGAAAGAGTCCAAAACAGGCAGACTGAGCCTGGAATTATGGGTTGGTTTAACGCTGTACGAAGCCGGAATCTGCACCCACACACACACACACACACACACAGAGAGAGAGAGAGACGCACACACAGACTCTCTTCTGTCTTCCTCAGGTTTCACTACACTATATACACCTATAAAAATAAAGACAGACTTTTTTTGCAACTTTGCTGCCAATATGGAAGATTCATTTAAATTGAGACAGATGAGTAGAAGTAGATTAAATTGAAACAGATCTCTATCCTGTAACAAATATGTGTAATATACTCATGCTAATGCATTATGTGCAGCATGTTGTGACTGTAAGCATATATATATATATACAACCATTTTACGTCATCAGGGAGAAAGAATTACTTTTCTCCATCTGAGGAAAAATTGCATTCATTATAAAAATAAAAGTAAAACAACAAAAGGCAAGCAAGCAGATAATCAAGCACACAACTGGACACAGCTGGGACATGCTTGTTGTCTTACAGAAAAACTTACAATTTAGCTAATTTTCACTTACACTTACAGAAAGCTGACTTCCGTAACTTCATGAATCACAAACCATGGCACCAACAAGCATGTCCCAGCCGTGTGCATCACAGTTTTAATGTCCACTGGAAACAATTTCCGCTGTCGTCTGTGCTACTTTCCGCGTTTCTTGGTTGTGTTTCCTCTATTTGCAGCATTTGACTTGTGAAATTGGGGAAGATTGTTAATTTGCTGTGTTTTGGTCTATTTGCGTGTGTTTTCTTAAGCTGCAGTGCGTTGATCTCTCACACAAATTAGTTATTTTATTTATTTATTATTTGTTTTATTGCAACCTCTTTATCTCCTCATTTATTTGTGATTATTTATTTCTTAATTAACTTTTGTGGTTTATTTACTATTCATTATTATGGTGAATATAATACACCTATTTATATTTTATTATTAATGTAATAGTAGATGCTCGCATTATATTACTACACAATATTCTAGTTTTAAAGGCTACTCATCTATACTATGGATCTGTTCTTGTACCTCCCTCCTTGCTGCTGTGACACTTCACTTTACCGTGGGATCAATCTTATCTTACTGTACCTTACATGTTTTTGTTGTTGTGGCTTTTTTTATGGTGAGTGTGCAACTGCATTAATGAAAAGCATTTCCACATTTCAAACACAGCGTAATGCTGGTCGTTGGCTGGGCTGTGAAGCGTGAATATTACATGTTGAACAGCACAGAAATTTCATCTAAGAGCACAGCAGCAGAGGTAATAAAACCTGTGGCATTTCAATATCACTTACAAAGAAGAAAACAGTGCTTTTAGCTTGTTTATGTTGAAATATTAATGTTTGAATTTTATAGACCTTGTTTCTGTTGATAAATATTAATGTGCCAAGCAGGTCAGAAGGCCAAAACATGAATTAAGTGTACCTTTGGGAATCGTCTTCCAACATATATATATACACACATCTAAGTCTAAAGTATAAATTACAAGATAATATTTGATCACAATTAGTTGAGCATATATATATGCATTTATTTATAAAGTGATACTGTACACATATAAACTGTATTTATATATAAATTTGCCTTAACAAAAGTTACATTATACAGAAAACAACACAAAATGATACAAATGGTTGAATAGAAAAAATAAACATTGCATCTTTTTACTAATATATACTGTATATATATATATATATATATATATATATATAATATTGTGTGAATAGGTATTTTAAAAGCATACAAAATATAATATATATAATATATAATATAGGATGTTTTCAGTTTGAAGTTCTTACAAATTTCCGTGCAAAAATTACATTTTGTTCAGATTAAATTTCGACAACTAGCTATGAAAAAAATAATATACTTTATAAATACTATAAAATGCATATTGGGAGAGTTCTCTGTTCTGCAAAAGAACTGGACTGATTATACTGGTAAAAAGCAATGAAAATCAGTAATACAAAAACTCAAATGGAAATGTGAATTTTATATTCAGTCTGTGACTCAGGGTCATTTACTCAGTGTCCTTTATAGTATATGCTAAATCTTTTTAAATATAATTTATTCTAAATAAACTTTGAATTGAAGGTGAACTGGCCTTCACAACTGATCTGGTCAGAGCAACGTATTTATCACTGGATGGACTGGATGAACAGTACCTCAGAACACACACACACACACACACACACACATGCATACAGTGAGAAACAAACAGCCAGGTTCATTCTTGAATGCGATACAGGAAGGAAATGTGTCGTTATTGGAGCATATCACTAGATAGACTGATCAGCAGTATTACTCCACACACACATCTGTAATTTCCATGACCACTGAACCCTAGCTGACAAGCTGTCACCGGAGCAGGAGAAAAAAAGACATCTTACAATCCACCGGTGTGTGTGTTTGAATGGAGTCTGTGCACGTGAGCGCTTCGACAAAGACACGATTCCTTCTCAAATCTCAACCTGAGAATCATACCGTCTTGTGTGTGTGTGTGTGTGTGTGTGTGTGGCTGCATATGCATTCACTGCATCAACAACACACACTGTAATTGTCTAAAAGCCAAAGGGTTGAAGTTCCTCTACTGCATAAAAAACTGCAAAGTGCTTATTTTCCATTTTTACACTCTGCTTCCTGCTAGAGTGTTTCATCAACTCTGGAAAAACAAACTCCACATTTTCTTGGAAGTTGTACTGTCTTCTTCCTTTCATCCCTGTTTGCCCCCCCCCCCACCTCATAGTCAATATGGTATTTATATGGAAGTAAGCCCACTTGAATTACTTCTCATTCAGTAAACAGAGTGGTATCTGAATAGTTTATTGTTGAGGGTTTGCCCTCTCACTCTCAATGTGATGTTTGGCAGTCTACTTTTATTGAAGCTCCCCTAGACCAGGGGTTCTCAACCTTTTGTAACGTAAGGCCCACTTCTTGTGATTGTTAAACACAAAACACCCGGGATGTTTTTTTCTCATTTATTTGGGAAGGTGGTCCTTGGAAATGTTTTAGTGCCTCATTTGACAGGATTTCACCACATTCAGCATACTGTGCTGTCATTATGATTCTAAATGTAATGTATTCAGGCTCATATTTCCTCACCACACACTTTGGAGCTTTTATTGGTGCAGGGTTGTCTCCCACATTACTTTTTCATTTCAAAAACGTATCCATTTTGTGTCACTGCATCCGAATATTACGTTAGGGAACGTTAGTTAGCTAACAGTGGCAAAACACGTTTGTCTCAACCTGATGATGTGTGGTGATTGGCTGCTGATTTTCAAACGTAACTGTTCATTAAAATTATGCATTTTAATTTGTTTTTCATTTATGTGAATTCTTGAGCACATTTGGATATAAAAATAACTAGCTTTGTAAATTATATTTAAAAAAATATATATATATTTGACCATTTGACAGTACTATTGCCTCCACGGCCCACTAGATGGCGCTCTGAGGCCCACTGGTCGAGAATGGCTGCCCTAGACGACATAGCAGCAATAGGTAACTGATGGAAATTTGACTTCATTATTCAGAAAACCTGTAAGGTATCATTGCCAAAGTAGATCTGTTATTTTTTGTTGTGGAGTGGATGTGTTGGAAAGAAAATCCATCTTTCACTGGAGGCTCACTTTTTGGCATTTTAGGAGATTTCACTGAATTTCATTTTCCTGTTCCCAGTCACAGGGGCTAGAGCCAATCCCAGCACAGATTGTGCCAGAGGTGGGGTACACCCTCGACAGGTGGACAGTCTATCACAAGGCTAAGACAAGATAAGATAAGATAACACTGGCTCAGTGTGATGACACTGCTGTTGTACAGTTTGATGGCAGTGGGCACAAATGAGCGCCCGAAGCGCTCTGTTGTGCACCTAGGTGGGATGATCCGGTGGCTGAATGAGCTGCCCATCTGCCACAGTTCATCATGGAGCGGGTGAGAGGGGTTATCTAGGATGGCTTTGGTCTTGTCCCTTATCCTCCTCTCCGCCACTGACTCCAGGCTGTCCAATTCCGATCACCGATCACAGGTTCTGGGTAGTGAACAAAAGAATGAGATCACAGGTACAGTACAAACAGCAGAGATGAGGTTTCTCTGCAGGGTGGAAGGTCTCACTCTATGTGACAGTGTGAGCTGTCTCTCAGCGATTCAGGAGGACCAAAGTATCAAGACACTGCTTCTTTGCATTGAAGGAATCAAGCCAGTTGAGATAGTTTTGAGTTACCTGGGGATTTGGGGTCTTAACATGTGAGAATCCTCGGGAGGATTTAAGGCCGGTTCAGACCAAAGATTTGCGACGAGACGAAACCGTTTTAGAACGTCGCAGGGAAAAGTTGCAGCAGTGTGAAGTTTCCCGGCTCAGCTCGACTCAAGCCGGCTGATGGCTTCACCAACAGGAACAGCGATGTCCTAACCCAACAAACGCTGTTGGGTTAGGACATCCACCTCAAATTTTGGTAGGTTTTGCACTTAATCATGTTTCAGTTCTTTGTTCAGAAAGAGTGTAAGAAAGAGAGAGAGCAAAATTGAGTTTTGGTTGGTGTATCGGCTAACACTGTAGTAACATCATACAGCAATAACAATCCTGGAAAGAAAAGGTTGCCTTCAAATATACACTGAGATACTAGTCAGAGAGGATTTGATTAAACTCTATGGTCAATTTTGGAGGCTTTGGTTAGAGATGCTGCATTATATTGAAATGTGTTTCTAATGTTTACTTAAAAACAGGAGGGGGGCAGTATATTAAAAAAGAATATTAGTAGTGTGACCAGGAGTTTTATATTAAATGTCATAACACAGTAAACATAATTTTTAGAAGCCAGAACTACTGCACATGGTAAGATGATAGCAAAAGCTTCAAACTAATTAGAAAGCAGACTGAGGGGGAGAGAGGTAGCAGCTGGAGGTTTGTGAATATCCTGCTATGGACAATAGTTTGAGCCTTTAGCTGTTTGTGTGTGTGTGTGTGTGTGTGTGTGTGCATATCAAATGCCACCAGCATTTTTATAATCCACAGGGATACAACTTGGCACCCACTGGAACCTTCTCTCACTGTGACAGTTTCAGCTCACTGATTCACTAGGGGTGTGTTGTGTGTGTGTGTGTGTGTGTGTGTGTGTGTGTGTGTGTGTGTGTGTGCATGGACCTGCCTACATATGTATGTGTTATTGTGTCCATAACGACTTCTCTCTCTCTCTCTCTCTCTCTCCACACTATTGTCTTTTCTCTGTTTGAGGGATTCACCATGAGCGCTTCAACAGCCCACTGCTCATTACACACATACACACATACACACACACACACACAGAGTGAGGACAACCCCAGGGATTGTCTTTGTCAAGTCACTCTCCCCTTTTTCACTCTCTTTTTTTTGCTCTTTCTCCTTCTCCACATCTGTTCACAGCCTCCTCTGTCCCTCTCTTCCCCTCTCTCCTCACTCTTTTTCTTTCTTTATGCTGTCTTCTTTCTTTTTGTCGCCCCCTGCCTTCCACAAAGTAGCTGAGGTCTGAGAAGGTCACAGACGTACAGTTTTATGTCCTTCCCCCTCTTCCTCCTGCTCTCCTCTGACTCTTCTGATCCTGCCCAGGAAACCTGTCCACCCCCATGAGGACCTGAAGGAGGACAGGGAGGAACAGCTGCTACATCCACAGAACCGGATGAAACACACTCTACAAACAGTTCAGACAAGTTGCACTCACTTCATCATTTTTGTTTCTTTCACACACATTGTAGAAGTCTCAGTAATTCTTTGTGCATGTAAACATAGACATTGTGACACAGTGTTCTTTCTTCTGCTCATATTACTGTATGATTGAGTTACATTACAGTAACAAGAATTCATTTTAACTAAAATTAGGATTAATTGTAGTTTATTTAGTTAAACATGATGACAAAATTTAAAATGAAAAAGTCTGATAAATGAAACAGTTTTGGTTAATTTCAACCAAAGATGAAATGATAAACAAAAACAATACTTATCAATGTAGCCTACATAAAATAAATGATCACTGACAGATTGTCCATAGAAACATCACTGTATAAATGCACAGAATTTAAAAAAGTAATTATAATAATAAAAATATTAATAATAATAATAATTTAAATATTGTTAAATTGTTTCACACACTGTCACTGACTGTCACCTCTGCAAAACGTCAGTGGTGCTGGCGGTTACAGCATGGCAGAGAGGCTCAAATCTAGCACATAAAAAATCTCAGAATTATTATTAACACCAAATGTGTTATTTCTCATTTTATGCCAATATTTAAATTAAATAAAGCTTTTTTTTTTTTTTTTTTTTTTTTTACAAGAAACCACCACAACTGTTTACTGTAAATTAAATTAAATGGAAGTTTAAAAGTTTGGGGTGAAAGATCTGAGACTAATTAAGGTTTAGAGAGTACTATTTTAATTATAGAAATAGAATAGAATTGAATCCTGTTGAATTTAGAATTAGGCTTTAAGTGTTGCTGCAACAGAAATAAAAGATAACTATAATTTAATTTAGTATGGTTAATCCTTGTTGGACAAACCAATCTGTGTTTCCATTACCCCCGTAATTCTATGGTCAATAAAAATAAATGAAAAGATACAAATGGGCTGGTGGCTCATTAAAGCATCTGTTTTCTGTGTTTTTGATACATCCATAGCATCACATGAATATTATCTGTGAGGTGTGTCGCACTAAATGAACCGCAGAAGAGCTTGTTAAAATGATAGAAAATTGATTATTTCACAAATAAAAGCTTTTCAGGGATTCAGGTGCAAGCTATCTTGTAACAACAACAACACGTTTAGTTAATGCAACTCACAAACATTTAACTAGCAACAAGTCCAATGAACAGTTTATTATCTAACCCTTGTTGGGCATGTATGTATGAATTTAGGAACCTTCCTAAATTAGTTTGGAAAAAGAAACACAGGTTTGTAAGGGTCGACCCACAATCACATGTTGATTGTGGCAGTTTGAGTCTCTTACTGCCTTCCTCTGGCTTTCTGTCACATGTTGAACACTTCAGACAGTTTCCATATTGCATTTTGTCATCTAACATCACTCCGCTGAGCCAAATGGGAACCTCGGGATGTTTAGGTCTCCTAGCAGCTCTTATAGAATGACGTCCGGTGTTAATTAAACACAATGCAGCTATGACTGTCTGGATTGTAGGTAAGAATGGTTTGTCCGATGGGAACTGTCTGTCTGACGGCACAGCGTCCAGGGGGACCACAGTGGCAGACGGGCCGACTAAGAATAACAGAGTCAGACTAACAGGATGGGTGGATGGAGGACCAATTCACGCCTGGGCTGATGAGAAAACACAGAGGCGAAAAATGTATTGCCATGTTTCCTTATGTGTTAAAAACGGCACGACAATAAATGTGTCTCCTACAAAAAATGCAGTTACCCTTGGGCCACTTAAAAATATAAAGAATTATATACAAAACATGAAAAAGACAGGAAAATTAATGGAAAAATCTAATATATGTATACATTAAGGGTCACAGAGGCAAATTTCGATCAGGAGGGACTTAAAGTATAATAAAAAGCCAAGAACAAAAAACCAAGGAGCTGACGTACATACCACTAAGATTTAATGGGAATACTGTGGAGCTTCAAATACCTGGGAGTCCACATCACAGAAGATCTGACACAGACAGCACAAACAGACACTCTGGGGAGAAAGGCAAGGCAGCGCAGGAAACATCAGTTCCTGGTTTAGCAACAGTTCTGCTCAGGACAGGAGGGCTCTGCAGAGAGTACTGGAACTACACTCCCCTCCCTGCAGGACTTATACACCAAGTGGTACAGAACCAGAGCCTGTAGGATCATGAAAGATCCTCACCACCCCAACTGTTGTTCCAGCTGTTGCCGTCAGGAAAGCCCCCCAGCCCCCCATTAAGTTACCACATACTCATCATGTCATGCACACACATATACATGTATATATTCATATTATTGTAATTTGTTTTGTATCGTTGTGGTTGCTTTTTGTTCTGTGTTCTGCACTATTTCTGTGGGAATTGCCATTTTTCATTTCACTGCACATCCTACATGTGCATGTGACAAATAAAGATCTTGAATCATAAATCTATTGACCTTTGGCACTTAGACCCCATCATGACGTCATTATTTTAAGGGGATAGTGATGCCATGAGCTGCACAGGAATATCCCCCCGATGGAGTCTAGACACTGGTGGTGGTGGTGAAGGGGGGAAGAGCAATGCCGAAGATCTGGATGGATGAGATGTGGAGCAGGACTTCTGATGAGCTCACCGGAAGGACCAATTGGGAAGACTGGTTGTGATGAAGACCGGAGGTGAATGGGGTGGACACAGAAATGACAGCTGACAGCAGCAAAGAGAGGAACAGTTTTAAAGTTTGATGGCAGTGAGATGATTGGCTCACAGAGGTCGTGGTGAAATCAGATTGGTTTAACTGAAAGAATGGATGCCCTCAGTCAGCTGGTTAACTATATATAACCAGTGCTGCCATGCCATTATTGTCCCATTGGACCGAAAGCCCATTAATCTGACAGCCCGTTATCCAGAAAACATATAGCCCATAGCTCCGAAAATGTATTTCAGTGGGACATTTTTGGACTATTGGGGATTCGGAATAATGGGCCGTTGGAAAAATGGGCAGTCCCCTTACGAGTTATGCTAATGAGATAATTAATTAAATACATAATATTTGAATTATCAATGGTTATATGTGTAAATTGGCAGATATTTGTCAATAATGGCTCTGTGTCTTCACATAGCACACGCAAACTCCATGTTTGTATCCAATAAAGAGATAGTGATTTTAAAATCTATATGTGTCTATGTAGAAGTTTAAGAGCTAAAACATGTCATGTAATTACAGTATGGACAATCAGTATTAAGTGGTCAAATTACTTCATTTAAGGTATTCTAACTAATTTATTTTACTTCCCTCTTACTCAAAAATGTCCATGCAAATTGTTACTGCAATTATTTTGAGTATTAGCAATTTATTTCACTTAAGTCAGAATAAATAAAAACACTGCACACTAAGTGCAAGGAGTGCATACATTTAGTGTTAACACATAAACACATCAAATGGCTACATGTATTCTCCCAGAGGAATATAGAAAACACAGCATGTTTTCAGGTCATTTTCGTGGAGAACTTAAATACACTGCTGTTTTATTTCAAAAGTAGAAATAACTAAAACCCAAACATAAGAAATTTGAACAACATACACTCAATTGCCAATTTATTGGGTATACCTCACTCAAACTAATACAGTTAATCACAACGGTCTTGCAATAAATCCTCCCTTCATGAGGTTTGATCGTGGTCAGTTCTGTTTTTGTTTTAGAGAGGTGTTGAGTCAACCTTATGGTCATTTTGAGGCTTTGTGCTTGTTGTAAAATTGGATCGCACTAACGTACTTCTACTGTTTTGTCCACCCCATTTTTATCAGTGAGGGTAGACTAAATATGAACATTATATTATAACCTTCATGAAGGTAGGATTTATTTCAGGGCTGTTGAATTAATCAGCCTTAGTTTTAGCTTGGTGGACCCAACAGTACAACTGCTGTAATGTTGCACATGAAAACTTTACATACATAACAGTGAAATGTTTCCTGATGCGAATTTCGCTTCATTCGCGGGAGTTGGAATATTTCAACTTGCGTGATGAATTCGCGTGACGCCGTATTGCGAAAGCCTGTCAGCGTTTGACTCTGCTCCTGACGACGAATCAGAAATGGAGGAGAAAATAGCCGCTTGTGGGTGTCCAGAGTTCTATGATCCTACTACATTTTTATATAGAGACTGGACAAAAAGAGATTGCTTGGAGAAAAGTAATTTAATTCATTTCAGTTTCATTTATATAGCGCCATATCATAACAAAGTTATCTCAGGGCACTTGTTCACTTAAAAGTAAGCTAGGAAGTTACCTGGTAAGTTCTGAAAATATGTGTCTGTTACTTGATTGCAGCTATTGGTTGTACTTTACTATGAACCAAGTCACTAGCCCTGATCGATACGAACTCCATTCAGAAAACAAGCATTTTAAAAGTTATTTGCTTGTCGTCTTGCGGACAATCATCATGATGTAGTTATATCGGTAGCCTTTCGATCTGTTTATTGCAATTAAATCACAGCAAAATCTGTTTATTTTTGGTTCATACCGCTGTAGTAGTGCTGGCACTGGTCAGCCTCAAGTAGAGCTGGAAGCGGCAGTCATCCAGACGCAGTTCCTGTTGAAGGCGATGAAATTCACAGGGCTGTGTGCGCCTCCGGATGATGTTATGAACCCAGAATACTTAACGGTTGTGTTTATTCACATTACTCGCTCAAAGTGAATATTTGCTTCGCTTTGGTGGGAACACACCATAATTCTTCACTTTTTTAGAACAGCAGTTTATTCTTTAGAGACATTACCATCGGGCTAATAATAATCATCTAATTCAAAATACCTCAAAAGTTTCTTGAGTGCGTATATATCAGCCCTATTTGAAAGGCACAGGCTCTTGGTACATCCAGGTCTTCCAGAACTACTTTTCCCTCAATCACTATCTCACTATTTACGCTGTTTTTAATTATTGCAATAATTTTTCAAATCAGTCAGACAGCGTGTTATCCCTTGTAGCTCTTTGCATGTGGGACAATGAGGTGAACTGTATCATCGCAGGACTAAAAAAAATTCATACCTTTTTATCCGTGTGACTCTCAGTGTCTTTCTAAAGAGGGTGGAAAATAATGTGTTGTTTGTCTAAGAAGAACTATTAAGTGTTTGACTTGCTTAATGTGAGGTACACATGCAGCATGCTAGCTGGATGAGGAGCTAATATTGGCACGTTAGTCAAATAATCTGCAGGCTCTCTCCATCTATTATCATTATCTGTACTGCTCTGCGCTCAGCTCCATGAGATTCATATCAGGCTGAGTGTGTGTGTGTATGTGTGCGTGAGCGTGTATACATGTGCATTTGTGTGTGTATATATAAGATTGGAGGGAAAAAAACAGGGTATTCACGTGTTACTCAGCATAAGTGTGTAAAAACGTGCATGCATTTGTGTTGATGGTGAGTGTGTGTCTATGTGTGTGAATGTGGTGGAAAATGAGTGCACATGCATCCCCTAAATCACATCACACGGCTAATGTAGATGTTAAATTGAATCGGCTGCTGCATCATTTGTCTGGTGGATCGTTACTGGTAATATGTCTGTCATATTAGCGAGGCATTCCTCATCTGGACAGTAAAATCTCTTCCCTGTACTCACTGGAATGGCTGTACTTAAGTGGTTGTATTTTTTCATTTGTGTTTTCCATTTGTGCAATCTCACAAACAAGACACAATTGCTCACACAATTTATTGTCTGACTCCAAATATATCTTGGATTTAGTCCAGTGTTGTGACAGTAAGCAGATTGAACCTTACTGTACAATAGAAAGCTGTTGAAGTGACATACACTGTAAAAGAACAAATAAAAAAAAAAACTTTCCTTACATTAGCTGTTTCTAAATATTTTAATGTTTATTATATAAGTATCATCTTCCATTCTTACAAAGTTCTGGATCACACAAAATGATACTATGCAACTTGATCGGAATGGCAGTAAGAAGTGTTTGAATTGTGAGGACTTCAATTGACAAAAATTAAAGATGTTCCATAGGTGTGAGGAGTTTTAGCCATCTTTGGTGATTCATGGTCCATTTATTTATTTATTTGTTTATTTAACACCCTACCATCAACTGCCATGAACATTTCGTGTGAAGGGGTGCTGTGGTTTAAAAAAGTGGTCTACTGGTCTGGTCTAGTTAAGAGGCTCAGCACAGTACCTTTCACTGCATGGCTGTCCCTCTCTTCAGCAAACATCCCCACTTTCCCAGTCCCCTTCAGCGTTACCTGTACCTGTATCTGCGTACCTGTCCACCAGATGACCTCAGACTTTTCTCCTTTCTAGATTCTGCCACTCCCATCTGCCAATCAATCACCTTATTCCCCTCACCTGAGCTTCCCTGCCCATCTCCCCACCTGCACCTTATTCCCTCATCAGTCACTCTCTACATGTACCGGCCCACTTCACTTTTTCCTCTGTCAGTTTGCTATGGTTGCATCGAGCTTCTGTTTCCTGAATGTTAACTCGTACCTGCACCTACCTCCCTGTCTGCCTGGCACACAGATCCCCCACCCTCTTGGCCAAAGCAAGAGCTTAAAGGAGCGCCGTCTTCATAGAAACAATGTCCAGGCTCGCCTGCTCCAAGGGCTGCCATCCAGGACCATCTGTCAATCCCACTTAGTCGGCAGATCCCCGTAGGAAGATTGTGGAGACCACAGCGGCTGGAGGGTCCAAACTGCTCAACTTCTCCCTCTCAACTAAACCATTAGGCGCTGTCCCAGGATGTGGTGAGAGGAAATGGGCCTCCCCTGTCTGGACTAGTGCTTTGGGCAGGCCCTGCCACCATCATCTGAAATTGATCTGGGAACCACGTGGCGCGCGGGTGCTCTGGTGCCACCTCTATAACAGATAAGTGCTGCGTGTGGGTCCTGTGAAGCAACAGCATCATCAGCTGCAGGGGAGGTAAGGTGTACAACAGAGAGGCCACACCGGGTGGGCAAATGCAGCCACTCCTAGAGGGGGAACTGGCCATTCTCCCTGTTCGCTGTCAGCTTGCCCTCTCCGGACTTCTGTCTGCGCCCACATTGAGGGACCTGGGACTGTGACGGGCTCTCAAGGAGCGAATGTGATGATCAGCCCACAGCTGGATTTCCACTGCCTTTCAGTGAAGGCTGGGGGACATCACGCACCCCTGCCTGTCAGGTAGACTACCACTGTGGTGTTGTCCGTGCTCACCATGACATGCTTGTTGCACAATAGCTGAGTTAAATGAAGCAGCGCCTTCTGCACCGCAGTGAGCTCCAGGAGGTTGACTCCAGCCTCGTCCCCCCCACACTGGACTGGCTGAGTGTTCCACGCCAGCCAGCCAGCCAGCCAGGGACCTGGGTGTAATGGGTAGCGGACCCCATGTGGACACCATTTGGGATGTGCCCTAAAAGGTGACTTTGTGCCGGGCTATGGCCGGGAATCGGGATATAGAGCCGGCATTGTTTGTCGGCTTGGGTGCAGCCTCAGCCACGCAAACACTCATTAAGGATTCTTCATGTGCAGCAGTTCAATTCCTCCTCCAACACTGCTAGCTCGGCAGGGTTGGAAGGAGAGGTATGAAGAATGCTGCTGAAAGAAAGGGATAGGTGGCAGAATTGCAGTGTGTAACCCTTCCACAATGTCCTGTGCAGCCAAGGGGAGAGGGGCGCACCCACTCTGGGCATCAATCTGTAGGTGGGAGTACATGGAGATCCGTGAAAGATGCTGGGAACAGCCCACCCGTCCATTCCATCCTGACGTGGGGGAGAGAAACACGGGGGGGCCCTACAGAAAGGCTAGCATTAGCAGAGAGGAGCACTCGGTTTCCACAACAACTAGCATGACGGTGTCCTCTTGGTAGCAATTGCTAGGTTTATGTGTGATATGTTTTTTTTTTTTTTTTTTTTGATTCTTTGGTTGCTTATCTGAGACTGAACAACTGGATCACACAGCCTTTTTTTCTGATGTTTTACACTGTTTCTTAAAGTCTGCCTCTCACAGATAATCCTCACATCACATCTTTTTGCAGGTGCTTGGTAACAAAAATGGAAAAAAGTACCCGCTGCTACTGCTATCTTGTTCCAGTCTGTATGGACTTGATGACCACAAATGGTTTTCCTCAGGTAAAGGTGAGGATGTGATACAAGATACAGTATATAGACAACTGTGATGACACGTCACACATCATTTGCAAAATGGAAAATTAGCAATATACATGTGGAAACAAAGTGGCTGATGATCTCACGGCTAGTCCACAGTGCAGGTATTATCTCATGCACTGTGGACTAGCATACGTGGGTAAAACCAGTAGGGTGTTAAAAACTAGAATTGGTGAACACAGAAGCAGTATTCAGACAAGTCCAGTCGCAGTCCACTTTAATCATGTGTCATCTCTGAAATACATGGAGATGGAGGGTGTAATATACCATAAAGGGGAGGAGACATAGACAAACTGTTTCCACAGATGGAATGTTGTTGGTAACATAGACTGAATATTCCTGCTCCAAGAGGCCTAATTGAATCCTTTGATATTAGACCTTTTATTGTAAAAACGTTGGTTCCATCCTTGGCCTCAGCATTTCCATTTGTGTATATTAATGCTTTTACCATCTTGGTGCTGCAACACCCCTATAATATTTTAATTTTGGTATTACAGTACATATTACATACACACGTATTCCATATTTGTTTGTTTTTTGGGTTACATTCTATGTGGACTTTAAAGGTGTACCCTCTCAAAATATACTGTAGTTTAGTATATTAGATTGCATACCACTGCATTAGGAATCGTTTATTATTTATATTTTCTATGGAAAACGATATGATTTCTGGTAGATTGATTCCCAATCAATTAAGCTCATCATATGCTAACTCCTGATTGTATGTGTTTCTTATGATTTTTTTAATTTAATGACGTTATGTTGCCTTAGAAATGTATGTCCTTTATTGTGACAATGTGTTTGAAAATTTTTTGCGCTTCAGTAGCCTAAGTGGTTAAATTAAGAATAATATAAAAGTACTCTAAGAATATGTTCATATTTTTTTTCTTTTTTGTTAGTGTGTGTATGCATCTACTGTAGTTATGCACTGGTAATGTAATGTGGATTTGAGATTTAATATGGGTTGTGTGTGTGACCACGAAGTAGTAAGATAATCAAATTGTTTTCACATGTATATTGCTAATTATCCAATTTGCAACTACCACGTGACATGCCATCACAGTTGTCTATAGATACAAAGGTTGGTCACACCCTCACCTTTACCTGAGGAAAACCATTTGAGGTTGAAACATTGTCATGTCCATGTAGAATTAAATTTTTTATTTGTGCCTCAGTCAGTCAACGGTGATTGTAGCATTTGCGTGTTATTCAAATAATACCAAAACAATACTAGAACAATGACAAATCCGATGTGTCAAACACTGCAGTTATACCTCCCCAGGCTCTCTGGTTTTTGTCAATATCATAATTTTAAACTGTAACAACAACAACAGTTAAATATATGTTCATCACAACTTGCTTTATTTAGCTAGTATTTGGCTTTATTAGCCTTATTAGACACAGGATGATGACACAAAGAAATGTAACTGTACATTTCAGACTAGATGGAGGCTATTTGGTGAATTTTCACAAAAACAAGCAGAGAAGGAAACGGGTTATGCTAGGTCCACTACCACAGAGCAAAAGCTGAAAGAACCCAGAACATAACACAGTGTTGTGGTCAGTACCTAAAAGGTTGGTCTACAAAACGGAGTGGCATTTTTCCTTGGCTGCTGATTTGAAGGAGATAAGAGAAGGTAGTCCCTGCCAAGCTGTTCGCCTGCCTCTGGCTCAGAACGGACAAGCCTCTGTCAGAACCGACACCCACAGAAATAGAGTGCAAGGAATCATTTATCTTTGAGCATGATGCCCAGTGTTTCATGGCTTGTGCCTAGTGACCAGATAGCAAAATACTAGGCCCAACATGGCCCAATTTGCCATCTTTCCTACCCACAAAATAGCCACTATATATGGTCCACTACTGACTCACATTTGGTCATCCAGTGCCAGAACACGCTCCGCTCTAATCCCTCAACAGGGCTGGTTAAATGGGTTGTGAATGAAGACAAGAGTTATGGAGAAACTGATGCTTTCACTTGACACCACTAAGTAGCCAGCTCTCCAAACATCCTCTCATCTTCTTTTTAACTGGGAGCTAGATCAGGAATGAGTAAGAGGATGGCACAAATTACCACATAATGGCTGGGAGGAAACACAGGTAGCTGGTGACCTGAAGCCACCGAGGGTTCCAAGGTAACATAACACATAATAGCTCTGTGTCAGATGCTTTGCCTGCATACTCCAGCTATCCAAATACACCATGGTAACACAGCAACAAATAATTCATTAAGGATGTACAGAGATTATAAATAAAAATATCATCAACATCACTGCAAAAAAAAAAAAGATGATGAAAAAATAGAAAAAAAGCAATAAACACTGAACACTGAGATATCATATTTCTTTATCTAATTTGTGCTATCATGTAGTTAAAGTCTGCGTTGGCTGTCGTCTTAGCACTTACTGAGGAATGCAGTTATATAATATTATGTGCAGGTGGCAAGCCTTTTGCACATTGCCTTTCTGATCCAAACAACACATATACTTTCTCTGTTGGATTAAAAAGAATTTTAAAAAATGACATGTTTTATTTTAAAACCTCAAAGGGACAAAGCCATGAGAAACAGAATGTCACAAGGAAGTTGACCGAATAAATCCACTTTGTCATATGTTCAAATATAGGGGCTCATCACAAAGCCCGGCACTACCAGCCCTCCTGCCAAACAAACAAAACACAAATGACCGGTGGCAATAATACAGCTGTGTGTGCATGTTGTCTTTTTATTCGGTCTTATGGTTGACAACAGAAGGGCATGCAAAAAATGGTCCTTCCCTCAAAATAAAATTAATAAAAAGTAACTTTCATTATTCTGGAATATTTATACTTCATATTGTGTTTTCAATCTTTAAAGTTGAAATAAATGAAATGTGACACCACAGACAATATACAATAAACTAAACTAATAGTATTAAACAGTTATTGAGTTACTCCGTAAAACGTACTAGATACATACTAACTTTACATTATAGCAACTTTGACAGTCTTTTAATAATAATAATAATAATAATATGTAAAGTCCATTCTTTTTGTTGGAGGAATCAAAGAAATGGCCTCATACTGACAGCATGCTGCGTGGGCGAGACAGTGACATGTACATATATACATGAACTGTGTGTGTGTGTGTGTGTGAATAGGTAAGACCAGTTAGTGATGGATAGGCTGTTGACAATTCAAAGATGTCAGCTGAGTAAAGTATGCTAATGCTATTCTCTGCTCAGCATCCAAACACAGCAATATATTCCACACTGTGGCTAGAGCTGAGAGCTCTGATAATTAGCTGTATGTGTGTGTGTGGTTGTGTGTGTTTGCACCTACTTTCCTTCAAACTGAACCAGGTGTACCATGATTACTGCAAATATAGATCATAGATTAGAATTTCTTTAGCACAACTATTAGCACTGCTGCTGCTCCTTCTTTTGATGTTACTATTCACACAAAACTGGACAGTAAGGGTTCTACCATCTATCACCTACCACATGTCACCAAACATACAGGTCATCTGATAATAAGAATCCTGAAGAAACTGGCACCTCAGTAATAGGGGGTTGGATTGTCTTTTTCTTTCTTTTTTGTTATTAGGGGGATTTTTTTTAACGTCTCTGTGTTAATAATAATTGAGTCTATGTATTAGTGTCAGTTGTGATTTTGCAAGTGGAAAGATCTCTAGAGGTCTAGGACAAAAGTGGGATAAATTGGGTTGAAGCGTAGCAAAGATTTTTAGGTGTCTGGGTCAATGATTCCCAACCAGGGGAACCTGTACCCCACTGGGTGCTTCTGCAGTTACTGGGGGTACCTGGAAAGATTGTGGAGTAGCTCAGTTAATTAAAAATAAATTATGTATATATATACACACACAGTATATGTATATACAAATAAGATTACAAATTGAGGCTGGTCTTAAGTATTTATTGTCACAATAAATAACCAATACATTACTAGGTAAATGGTTATGCCAAGTGGTGGTAGCAGGGGCGTAGCATGGAATTCTGGGCCCTGTACATAGGCAGTCTCTGAGAAAGAAATACCAATGCCGGCTGTTAGGCAGGTTTCAGGGGGTCAACAATAAAAAAATGGAAAATGTTAATTCATAACTGAACAACAAATGTTTTTGCTACACACAAAACGTTAGGCCTATCTGTTCACCTGACGGAAAAATAAAAGTTTCATTTTACATTTTCATTTTACCCCCTGCCCCCGCCCAGCCTAGCCTACTCACCTAAATGAAAATGGTAGTAGCCTAACTGCATATTCAATTTTAATGTGTAGATCCCTTCGGCTTTAATTTTGTGACAGCTCGAGAGAATTGTTAACTGAGCTTACCTTGTTGCACATCAGGTCTGTAAGTACTGGCTGCTCCGCTCCCAGCTGCTGTGTCTCTGCATTGGACCACCCAATTATTATAGAAAGCTCAGTCTCTCAGCCGGTTTATTCAACCATTACTATTTGTAGAAGCCCTATTTGATTTGGTGTGATAATGATTTCAAAATGATTATTCAAAGCAGTTTTCGTGGGCCCCTCCGCACCCTGTAAATTACTACCCTTTCTTTGCCCCACCCCCAGTCCTACGCACCTGGGTAGTAGTACGAATGCATGCTTGATCATATTTCCTGAAAAAAAAACCCAGACCAAGCATAAACATTAATTACTCTAGGATCATTCCTATTGTTGCAACAATATTCAGTTTATAAAATTCATAGTGTTAAATAATACCCATTTAAATGAACACATTTGGACCTTGATGAAGGGTTTCTTCTCCCCCCCCCCCCAAGATATTTTTGGGATATTTTATTCTATGTTGCCTTTAATATTATAATGACAGCTGAAGAGAGACAGGGAATGACATGCAGCAAAGGGCCCAGAATGGAATGGAACCCAAGCGGTAAGGACTTAACCTTAATGGTACGCACTCTACCAGGTGAAGTGTTGCTTGAGCTCATCTGATAGGGCTGGGAGCCACTGGCTGTATAACTTGACTGTTGTTCAACAGCGTTCTTTGAAATACAGACATCGATATAAATTCAGGAGGCTCATCTAACCACTCAGCATGTGGACCTGTTGAGAGAAGGAGCAAAATCAAATCAGCGAGTAAATACAGAATCTGTCTATCTTGTACTAAATAATACAATAAAATAAATAAATTTCTTAAGTGTCCAGAGTTTTCTGGTGCAGTGTGAATCAGGCTTTATAATGATTGAGTCAGACATACAGTGGTGGTTAATTGCACTGACAGTTTAAGCATTTGTGCAAGACCTCAAGGCATCATACTGTTGCTTTGTTTATAGTTACAGTTCTTTTCTTACGCTCCTGATATGTGCTACACTGGTGTGACAGCCTCCTCCTGCCACTCACCGTCTGCCTATTGTGTCTGCAGGAGCGCATAAGCAGGCCTCTGCTTCCCCTGCTCTCTGCTCAGGACAGCCTCAGTCGAGTCCTCTCATACTGAAGCAGCAGCCGGGTGTGTCGCACTGACAGGTCTGACAGCAGGCTAACCTCCTGCTGATGTCTTCTCTTCAACAAGAATAGGAGGCTAAGGTGCCAAACTCCAGGCTGCAAAGTTTGTAACCAGGCAGCGCCGGGAGGGGAGATCGTGGCATGATGAGCCACATTTGAATGAAAATTGTTTCTCTGCAAGAAAATTGTAAAATTCACCTCAAAATTCAAGCAATGTATTCAGTATATTGTCCTTTAGATACATTTATCAAAAGCCAGGGTTAAATTGATCCCAGCAAGTGTACAATTTGAGCCATGTGGGCACAAAACTGAGTCTTTATTAAACAATGAATCAATAAATAATCAAATAAAGTCAAAACAATAAACATGAGCAGGTAACAACTGCATAACTGATTAATAATTGTCTGGAGCTTTCAATCATATCACATGTTCTTCATCAGCATATGTTAAAATTTTCATTTTTCCCAAGCACTTTAAGTACTCCATCTGCTGATGATTATATGTGATCGAACGCTCCAGAGCGGCTACTAAATGCGTGGTGAGAGGAATGGTATATGTTTTAGTTATCTTTTATAATTATAACAGAAAAAAAGTGAATATATGGAAATATAAATAAATGCATACATTAATAGGAAGAGAGAGAGACAAACAAAACAAAACCCAAACAAATAAACTTGACATTGTTCTTAAGTATTTAAGGTTCTTAGTAATTAAGTGAAAGGGAACACCTGCTGAGGATTATATGTTCACAGAGGAATACATACTATTGTACACAAATAACATTATTCATAATCTACAGACCAACTATGTGGATATTTAGAAAACATGTGTACACACATGTACATACATGGTCTAGATTTGAAGTGTAATGAAGTTGACCAAAGGATTGACAGGGAAAACAGGGAAATACATGCTGAACAGTGAACTGCTTAAAACCTGAATTTCACTCGATTCTGTTGCCAGTTTATATGATATTGTTTTCTTGAAGAGACTTTCTGTATCACGTCTTTTATGTTTTTATACTATTTACTTTTCTGTTCTGTGTAACCTTTATTTTGCCTGCATTTTTTTTTTTACAGTATATTTGGACTTATTGTTGTTATGTTTAAGCATATACTCTACTGTACCTTACTTCAGTGAGCCTAATAATGCATATATGAGTTAAGTTGAGTTATGGTTAAAATAATAACTGTATATTTTCTTTGCATCATCATCATTTTGTATTCACATTTGACTGTGTGTGAGAAACATTTTTTTTCTGTCACTTCCAAATAGTGCTGCCTCGACATTTTGCCAAAGTAAGTTTACAGAGATGTAAACACAGGGTATAACATAGGGCACTTTTCAAAGAACTTTTTGGCAGCTATGGTATGGCTTATATACTTTTTTTTCTCCATTTCTTTTCAGCTTGTTTGTGTGCAGCTGCGTAATGCACAGAGAGAAAAGAAAAGAAAAAAACACAGCAAGATGATTCCAGATGAAAATCCAAGCTGTCAATCATCCTTACCTGCTGCCCAGCTCTGCTACCTGCAAAGCTGCTTGCTCACAGATGCACAGCGCCAAGTCTCACTAAGAAAAGTGAAAAATATTCCCTCAGACAACCTCTGTGGACTGTGAGCCTGTCACTAACCACTGTCACATTCTCCCTTTCTTTTTCCCACTCGGACTTTTCTCTTTCTCTCTCTCTCTCTCTCTCTCTCTCTCTCTCTCTCTGCAGACTTGCTTCACTGGCTCTTGTATTGTCAACGATGCGTTCTTTCAATTCAGCATTAAACAGTAAAAACTGTTAATTGTATATATAGCAAGAAAGACTATTCTCAAATTCTGGATTTCTACAGACACCCCTGCACTGGATGATTGGTATACGGAGGTACTGAGAATACTCCCTCTGGAAAACCTGACCTACACCCTTCAAGACAATGTCGAGGGATTTCTTAAGATATGGCAACCAGTCTTGGACAAAGTGGACCCCTCTGGACTGGACTAAATTCGACCTAATTAACAACATGGGAACAGACTACGGCATAGCAATTTGAATGTCATTATGTTAGTGGTTTGTGATGGTGGTGTGGGTTTTAATTTTTTAATATCATGTTTGTAAAGTTGCAACTCCTGCTGTTTTTGGTTTGTTTTGTTAAGGTTGTGGAAGTGATTCTGTACACATTCGGAACTGGAAGTATGTAATTGTTCCCAAAAAACTGAATTGTAATGGCAAGCAGCAATTAACCAGGGCTGAGAACACACACATACACACACACACAAATGGAAATTTAATGAGACATACTTATTACATACATATTATTTTGAATATTGGCCTAATCCTGCAAGCAATGAAATGTAAGAAATCTCTCTCTCTCTCTCATAGCAACTTGCCATTCAACTTCACTTCAATCAACTGGTGCAAATGGTGCAACCTAATTTTTTTTTTTTTTCTTCTGGGGGAGCTCAGGTTGCTTTTGGGGGAGTTAAGCCCCCCAGGCTCCCACGTAATTTGAACTCTGATAATAACTCAGTCTAAGTATCAAACTTTTCTGATGCTGCTGAAGGTTTATTTGCATCAGTAAAACTCTATAGTAACTGCCAGCACCCTCCCTGACTTTATTATATTTATTATTAGTAGTAGTAGTAGTATTGGTGGTGGCAAAGGTAGTATTAGCATTAGTGTACATTTATTTAGTTGCCCCCCCCATGCTTTCCCTTAGCTCCCCACCTCCCCTCCCATCCACCCTATAGACATCTTCCCCGTCTGACAGTGTGAAACACACACACACACACACACACACACACTCACCATCAAATCAAGACTCCTCCAACTAAAATAACAAAAAAAAAAAAACTTTATAGTAAACTGATCGTATTTCAAAAGAATCTAAACTAAGAACCTGTACATTATAGGGATTTTATTATAAATAATATACATTAAACAGAATATTTGATGTCATTGTTGCAAATCTCTTTTCAGTGTAGCAAATGATTGCTTGTAGCAGCCACTTTATGAGCTCAGCTTGTCTGACGTCTTCAGTAACACGAGGAGATAGTGATGCCGGACCTGCAGCTGATCCACTCTCTGTGGCTGTGTCTCCAACTGACGGCAATGTTGTTTATTTATCAGCAAGAACACTATTATAACATTAGCTAGCCATGTTACTGTACATACCCATATTAAACCACTCTGAAGCACTGCTGTCCAGTTGTGTTCAACTGTGTTCAGCAGCTGCTTTCACTGTGACTGTTAGTGAAACATGGGCACCTTTCAGAGGGGGTGGGGGGCCTTTTCCCCGGCCCTGGGTACTTAGTTCCACTATTCCCCTCACATCGATGCCCCTGAGGAGAGGTGTACCTTTGTAGCCCCCGGCACGCATGTTGAGCCAATAGGTATTTTAATAGAGAAATATTATGATAATGTTAGGTATCTGCAACATAAGCCTGGTCACTGCATTTTGTCAGTTAAACGTCCCCGGAACAAGCCCAGTGGTACATTTTTAGAATTGCTGGACTGTCTTATTTAGGCAGAAGTTGCAGGTTCAGCCTGTTTCCTCTGAAGACCGGTCTTTGAGTGTTCAATGTGTGTACCAATCAGGGAATGGGTCCTGTGAAAGACAAACAGACCGATTGCAAAATTTACCAGAAACTTCGTCAGTCACTCCACATTGTGCACATGTCTCTGTACATTTTCGGAGTCATATAATTCAGGAGAAATACACATTACAACACAAGTCGAAACATTTTCAACTTCAGTGAATGTGATTGCCTCCATTGACATCATTCCACTTCACATTGTATAATGCAACTGAATTACAGCATTTATCACTTTTTTTTTTTTTACAGTAGTCCAATCAAGTTCAGACATTTGGTCTAATGAGGACATTTTAGTTTCAGCATTTTCATTGTTTCATCCTTCCATATTTAAGCATTTATTTATTTGCATTATGAATATTATGTGGTAAAGCAAATTTGGTACCGATTTCTGAGACTTTTTGCTTATCCTTATCAATTTCTTTTTCTATTCTTAAATTGTTCATCTGTATTCACATCCAAATCACTGTATGAAGTTTAGTTGTAGTTGTGAGTGTAGTAGAGATATTGCTCTTAAAACATCAAAAAGTGTCTTTAAATAATGTCCTGTAAGGCTCCTTGCTGTTTGACTCAAAGTGTCACAAGGCAGCAGGAAGAGGACCCAAGCGAAGACAACGCAGGCAGGCAGGAGTTGATTCAAAGGTTTATTTAACTTAAATGCTCACGATGCACAAAACACATGACATGCACACTGAACACATGACATGCACACTGAACACATGACATGCACAACGACAATGAACCAACAGGGAACAAAAGACAGGGACCGGTATAAATAAGGATCAGACTAACGAGGGGACCAGAAGAAGGTGAGTAAATGGGAACAGGTGAGGACACTCAGACAATCAACACTAGGGGAAAACACTAGAACAGAAACACACAGAAACCAAGACAAACCAAACTTCAAAATAAAACAGGAAATGACAAAGAGTCCACATCAAAACACTAAAAGTCCAGATCCTGACACAAAGTCTTACAGTCAGGTTGTTGCATTTTGCTTGGACCCCACAAATTGCTGCTTGTGACTATTGTGACAAATATGTCTGAAAATGTCAGTCTTTCAGAAGAGATGTGGCCAAGAGAACAGCATAAAAAAGCATTGTCACAACAATAAATACACACAACATAACCACATTAACTGTCACACTCGAAAAAGGAGTACAGAAAATATTAAATTACATTACAATGAAAGAGAGTAGACAGAATCCAGTTAGGATGCATTTTCCAAAACTGTCTAAGATAAAGTAAGAAGCATATGTTTAACTCATTACCCAAAAGCACTATCTTCCAGGTCCCTTAAAATGCACTTACCAGCAGTATACAGCTCTGACAATTTCAACTCCTTCTGTATTTTGTTCAAGGAGGAAGGGGCAGCATATTTAAAAGCTATTTTGCCGTCCTCCATCCAGCTTTGTTTCACACAGGTATGGAGGAACCAGCCCAAGGAGAGATTCATATATAACAGCAATGAGAACATCTGTGCACTGTCAACTGAGGGCCACAATCTTATTTTATAGCAGAAGGTGGGTGGAATAAAATAATTTCTGATTTATTGTCATTTAATTTGTAAGAAGTTCCTGCAGAGACTGGAACTTGCGGAGGTGGAGCCGTGTGTCATCTATCTTACTCTGAAAGCTGGTTAATTTTCAAACGGAACAATGGACATCACATTGTAGTGTCGACGAGGCCCATAGTGAAAGAAAGACCCAATATGGCCACTGTTGCCCCAACTGAACTCCAGCAATAAGCTGCAGTGCAGCTCACAGCCAGCTGCCAGCTGTGGAATAGCAACTCCCAACTGAACTCGACTTAAGCCAAAGTACGCTACAGTGCTATCAATTTCCACTGAGAGGAGACGCTTCCACAAAGGGAGGACTATTTAGCATAGACTGACACGGAGTGAGGGGTGGGGGGTGAGGGGTGNGGGGTGACAATTTGACTGGGTGGGACGGGAGAGAGAGGGCTAATGGAACTGCAGGGAGGGACAGTGTGGCAGGAGAGTTGGCCTATACCGAACTTGACACGCAATTAGAACATACATGGCATATATATATACACACACTTATGGAGTGTATGCAAGTGTGTGTGTGTGTGTGAGAGAGAGAGAGAGAGAGAGAGAGAGAGAGCACGCAGGACGTATAAAAGGCCAGACCATCTCCCACCCCAGCTAATGTGTGTTCAGGGGATGCTCTCACTTTGTCAGTCTCTCTCTTCCTCTCTCTCTCTTTCTCAGTCACACACACACACTCACACACACACACACACCTGTCATGGCTAATGCAGGAGGGGTGTGTAGGGGGCACGGAGCAAGTTGTCAGCACTGTCATCAGGCAGGCAATGAACTGCAGGAACCAGAAAGTGACAGGGGGTGGTGTGTGTTTGCTCGTGTGTGTATGCGTGTGTGTTGGAGGAAAGAGAGAGAGAGAGAGAGAGAGAGAGAGAGAGAGAGAGAGAGAGAGAGATGGAGAGGGAGAGGTCAAGTAATGGAGGTATCCGAAATAGAAAAAAAGTTCCAGCTCTGCTCTCTACCTCTGTTTCTTTCTGATTGTCCCTCTGTCAAACAATCTGTTGTTCAGGTATCAAACAGGCAGGTGGCCAGAGGAGAAGATGATACACAGTTACTTACAGGCGAAGCTCAGAGACGCTCTGTCTGTCTCCTGCTTTCTGAAAAGTACAATACTGCAAAACATCTCCATCTTATCAAGCCCAGTTGTTTCAAGATTGAGTTTAAGATTTTTCTTATTACTTTTCAGGCCCTTCATGGCTTGGCGCCAGAATATATATCTTAACTGCTGTCCCCTTACCAACCAGTGTGCAGCCTGAGATCCTCAGGCAGGAACCTGCTAACTGTTCCCACCTCGCGCTTAAAAACTGAAGGGGACCGAGCGTTTGCGGTTAGGGCTCCTCGGCTGTGGAACGACCTGCCTGAGGAACTCTGGCTTGCTTCATCAGTATTTTCTTTTAAATCACTTATTTTTATCAAAAGGCTTTTAAAAAAAAAAAAATTTTCTTTTAATTTCTACGTTTATTTTATTCTTAACTATTGTTACACTTTATTCCTGACATTGTACCTAAGTCTTGCACTGCTTTTTATTTGAAGTTTAAGTCATCCACTGTTTGGCATTTTACCCTTGATTATGCCTGCCTGTTTGTTCATACATTACTGTGTATTTTATTGTTGTGTTTTATATTTTGTTGTGAAGCACTTTGTGATGCTGGTTTTGATAAGTTCTATACTTTATTATTATTATTATTATTATTATTATTATTATTATTATTATTATTATTATAATAATATTATTTCCATCACGGACACCCATTTTCAGAAGATTCCTTTAAAACAAGTGCAGCTCCACGAGAAACGGGTGGAAGTATCTCATTCTTATGGGAGAACTTTCTCTTGCCTAACAAAAATTATATGTTTGGAGGACTGATCAGAAAACTTCCCAGTTCATCTTAGTGGACATATCTCAAACTAAAGAGTTCTCCACCAGGTGATATCACTTGAGACTTCACACAGCTCCCTCTGGAGACACAAAAGGTTTAAGGTTTAAGAAGTAAAAACTTAAAATGAAAATAAATGACCAAAGCAAATAAGGCACATTTTAAAAGTAATTTTAAAATCACGATTATTATTATATTGCAAATTATAATGGGAGCATTTTCACAGATTTTATATCAATACATTAAATAAGTTGTTATTGTGATTTTGTGACTTCAATACGAACTACATGAGGAAACACCATTTCCATATTGTTAACAATAGTTCTTTGTTGCTTATACTTCAAATTACTCATTCAGGCGCTCTGATGAGCTCCTTTTTATCGTCCCCACAGTCTCCATTGGACAAAGAGTGTGACTGGAATAAGTTACCTGTACATATTCTGTCTTCATCTGGTTTATTTAAAAATGCTTTGTTAAAAGTAATTTTGTACATTTTCACTGTTCAATTCCAGCCCAGGCCCTTTGTTGCATGTCATCCCCTCTTCCTCCTGGCTTTCCTGTCTCTCTCTATTGTCACTGTCAAATAAAACAGAAATGCCACAAAAAAAAAAAAAGAATATGCAACAGTGATCTGAAATAGCAAGTATGATACAGGGTATGTTAATGTTAAGTCCTTTGATATGACTAAGTCCAGAGTATGCCCTTTACTGTGGGTGGGTGGGATCAAAAACTTGCTGAGTGAGGTCAAATGCCTCCAGTAGGCTAATGAAATTTCTAGCATCCGGGTCTGGTTGGTTGTCAATATAAATAGTAAAATCACTTGAGATAATAACACAATCGTAGTCAGTGGAGACCTTGCACAGTCGCTTGGATAATTTATCGAGAAAACCATATTTAAATTTTGGTGGCCGATAGAGAGTAGTGATTAAAATCAGAGCATTACAATTTATAGATACAGCAAGATGCAACTTCCCAGAGGGGGAGGTGGTCCTGTGGAGTGACATGGGCAGAGAATCGCCCTTTCTGCCTCCCATTTGAAACGGAGGACCACTGCTGGGTGGCGATGGGTGTAGAGCAGGCCAGGGACTTGGGTTTAGCGCTGAACTTTGCCCAGGGGTCGTCTGCCAAAAATGCAGCTCCACTCAGCTTCATTTCTTGCTGTGTCAAGGGTGATGCCAGACTGAGGGATTGTTGTTTCCAGCCCGACTGCAACTGCAACAAAGGAGTTCAAGAGCTGCTCGTATCTATTGAAGCGAGAGAGATCCTACCCTCTAGTTCAACGATTTTTTGGCTCAGGGCAGAGCAGCCGCCGCAGGTCGGAGGAGAGAGGAGCGAAGGCATCGTAAGACTTGGTGGTCCAAGAAAGTTGTTGTTGAGGTTATAAAAGCGTATAAATACAACAGATGGCTGAAAACAGCCCAGAATAGGTAGTTGTGTTACTCAACAAACAAACAAACAAACAAACAATAGCTGTAGGTAGACGTGGAAGTGGAGGCGGATCAAGCATATTCAGCAGATTAGCTTTATTGATAGGTATTGAGGTGATTGTTGATTGTCGTAGGATGGCTTAAAGATTACTTTTTCTATATTTGCACTCTTTAGCCATCATTTTTAAAATGATGTTGAAAAATGATTTTTTAAATATAATTTACTGAATATCAGAAAGAGTTGTAACATCTACTATATGCTTCACAAAATTTGTTTTTCAAAATAAAAAGGAAACATGAAAGACGCATGAAATGGTGTGATCCACTTCATCTGTGATCCCGGATTTTGTAATAAGACTGCTGTAATCCTATTATATGTGTTCTGCCTTTTAAGAAATATGCACGTATGCAGGTGCACGTTTAAACTACACACACACACAAACACACACAGAGTTGAGTGACAGGTCGGAATAAGGTGCAGGATAAATCTAAATGCAGCAACCTTGTTTCATGCAATTTTAATGATTATTCCCCAGGCTCGGGACAGAACACACACAAGCATGGACACTCATACACACACACACACACACACACACACATTAATTAAGACTTGCAGTGACTGACAACGAACAGGGTTCAAAATTGTGTCACAAAGTGAACACGTTCCTGGACACACGTAAGTGATAACATTTAAATACAAGATAAAAAAAAGCTATGGCTCTTTTGTAGCTCTTTCAAATTACATTAATATGAAATTACCTCCTGCGTGGAAGCAGATAAATCAAGCATTGTAACACAATTTGGAGCCTTCTTAATGTTTAATGGTATTAAATGTATGATGCATTTCTCAGTACTTGTAGCTTAGAGGGTTTCATGCCATGAATTAAAAAAATATTTTCAACTGGAGGGACAAGGTGTATGAAAGTTGAAGTCAGTGCTGTAGCACGGTTATTACAGTTTTATTGGCTTTAATCAGATTTTGCTTCCGTTTTAGTTTCAGTTTATCTTTTTCAGTAATTTTTTTTGTGGGTGTTAGATATACTTTTGTTCTTCTTTTGTTTGTTTTGGCCTTTTTATGGCCTATATATGACCAAATAGATGTAAAATAGCAGATAAATGTCTTTATTTTCTTTCTTACGTACTTACCTCATTTGTAAAAAACAATATAGGCTACTAGTTTCTTCAGAATTGGAGATTGGAGAGACAGCATTTACCCATTTGATAGCTTTGTAGGCCCCCAAACCTCTTCTGACATGAGGCTTTCTCTGGTGGTTTACTGATCTTGCTGGCTGAAAAAAAACAAAAAAAAAAGATAATACGACAGGGGAAATATCATGTGATGACATCTGAACAAGTTCCAATGCTAATGAAGACTGTACAATGTCGTTGAAAGCTCCTAAGACTTTCATGCAGGAAACCTGAGTTACTGTCCTGTCACAGTCCTGCAGTTAATGTTTGCTTTTTTTTTTTTTTAAATCAACCACCATCGTCCAATATGAACATTTTTGTCTGAGACACTGAATGTGGCCAGCATTGGTACTGAGAGTTAGGTTGGTCATTTAATGTACTGATGAACTGTCGGCTGTTTATGGTGTTGGGGTTGCTGATGGTGTGCTCCCTTGTGGGAATTTAGTGTTGTTCTTCTTGCTTGTGTCGGGGTGGCTGTAATTTTTTGATTTGTTTCTTAGTTCGTATGGTGTTTTATTGGGTCTGTGTTTTTACATAGTGTAAGGTTTGATTTACTATAACTGACCTTTTAGGTCTGTAACCTGTGCATCATTAGTGGCCTCCACCCACGGACTACAGATGAGAATTAGCTTTTAGCTCTATGTGGTACAATATACTGTATGTACTGTGCATTGTCCCTGTTAAATTAATTAATTAATTAAATTAGTAAATATGAGTAAAGTTCCCCAGCAAGCTGCAACCCCTCTAACATAAGTCAGATTAATAATATTTTGACATAAAAAATAAAAAAACAATTATTTATTCTTTTAATTCCAATTTTTCTGTAATATTCAATCTGCTGTCAGGGGATTCATGTTGTAGGACTGTACATTTCTATATAATATCTCCTTTTTACCCTTTCTGAAAGGACCATTTCTCTAGTTCAGATGGCAGTTTGCGTGTGTATATATATATATATATATATATATCTCAAAGAACAGATGATCATACATATTAGACTCTCTAAACACTATTCCTCCATGTGGAGAAATGGATTCTTTGTGAAGTCAGCCATTATTCTCCAACAGTGCCGGAGCAGTTACTGTGCATCATTACCCATGGCCACAACACCACATAATGACAGCATTTCACTATTCCTACAAATGTTAGGCCTTAAATGATATACACACAGACACTATATTTTCCGCCCTGCTTAACAAAAGGAATGAAAATAGGAATCTAAATAAGAAATAGCAGGGATTTGTTCCTCAGAGACAAGTGTTACAGAGATATGTGCCAATCAGATTTCATTAAGCAGCACAGGAATGGGACTTTTACAGGGAATTTGTTCCCAAAGCATTTTCTATATGTACTGTAACGTAACATGTAAATAGCTTGGCGGGAGGGAGGACAGACTGAACAGGTCCATGGTAATTGTTTGAACAAAGATGAGCTTTTAAAGGCAGTTTGCCTCTTTCTTCCTGACAAGCTGCAAATGTACAGTTATCATTATACCGTTCCCAGCAAGATGCACGTGAAATCATCTGTAAAGGAGCATTCTGGTGTTTTTGCACATTAAAACCCATGACTGGAAGCTGTGCATGGAGACTTGCTGTGTGATGGGGAAACACTGACTGCTCTGAGTGTTTCTTTCCACTGAGCTGGTTGTGGTTTTACCTCCACCTCAGTGTATTTTATGTAAATGTGTTTTGGCCTGAAGCAGCTGAAGAATTGTTTATTGTCTGCCACTGCTGCTTTGCCTAAACTGTAATATATTTCTCCAGTGTGGTTATTGCATGTATCATTTTCAGGCATGTGTACTACTGCCTTAATAGGCGACTAACGTGTAAATTGTTTGTATGGTGCATATCGTAATTGATGTTTGGTAAACAGCAGTGTAGACTGCTCCAGGGTGATCCTCAGGTTTTGGGGCATTCTGCTGCAATGTTAGTGCTGTTACTCAGTGTGCCTGCAGTGTTTGGTGTTTTCTGACACCACTGACATAATACCCCAAATCACAGCCAGCCTGCAGTCATCTGTTTGTCCCATTTGTAGTCCTTGTTAGTTTGGATATATTCAATCCATCTGTATTTCCTAGATAAAACAATACTTTATTGAGCCTAAAACAGGGGCTGGTTAACAAGACTAAGAGTCTATAGCCAGCTGATAACAGCTCTGTGAGGCTGTAATGCTCATTGTAAAGAAAAGCAAACTGTTACATAGATAGACCAAAGCGTTGGACAAACTGAAAGTAAGAGATGATGATGGCACCAGATGAAAAGTTAACCTGTAGGAGTCATCCTCTGGGGACCATGAATGTCTGTACAATATTTAATGGAAATTCATCCAATAGTTGTTGAGATATTTCAGTCTGGACCAAAATGAAGGGCCAACTGACCGACATCCCTAGAGCCATGCTGCTAGCATGACTAAATACGTGGCATCTGAGCTGTACAGTCTGTAGCCAGTCAACAGAATATTAGTTAAGACAAGTGAAGAGGCTGTTGCAATATTCAAGGCGCGAGGAGGTCAAAGCATTTAAGATCGTCTCTGAAATTTAAAATAGATCATATTTGTGAAATATCTCCAAAGTAGTGATGGGAATTACGACTCTTTGAAGGGAGACAGATCTTCGTTCCTCATCGTTCTTTTTTTTAGGGGGCGGGGGTTTAACGGCAAAATAATCACTAAGATAATGATAGGGTAAGATCTGGATCAGATTCAAACATCCCATCAATAAAATTTTGCATGTGTGGACCAGGTTCAGCAGCACTAAATGACTTGTATTGCCAGACCTGATGTCAATGATCTGCACTGTAAACATTACATAAGGTGACGCTATAGCCCTCTGCTTTGTCAGTGAATTTACTACTTTGAATTTACCCTTTTTATAAAAAGTGTCATGTAAATAAAGTTGCCTTGCCTTGAATGAAATTCATGCAACACTGTGACTGGCTGGTTCTCACCGTTCACGTAAAGGGCAGTGGATTTAGGTCAGGCAGTGAAATTTGGGCACAACAATAAAAAGAGCAGCTTTCAGCAAGTACAACTCGGTTCCCTTCGTTCATGTCAAAGAGCCGTTTAAAAGAATCAGATCGTTCGTGAACGTAACATCACTACTCCAAAGTGATAAAATCTCCCTGGTTGAGCCTCTCTCCTGCAGACATCTTTTTGTTTTTATTGGAGACTGTTCAAAACAAAATGAAAATGGGTATATCTGTCCTGTGCTGATTCTTTGGAAGTGCCAACATACCTTCATACATCTGTTCATCACTGGAATATATTTAAAGAACAGAAGTGAGAAAATAAAAGGGTGTATGTGCAACGGACTTAGTCCCAGATCATCTTATTGCTGCAGTCTGCAGTTATAAGAAAAAGATCCAAACTGAGTTTTTGGTGCATAAATACAGATTGTAGTGAGACTGAGTCGAAGCTTTGAAATTTAATCAGGACGAGCGCTTTTTTTTCCTCTGTAGAGCTGGGACTCAACAGCGTCAGACAAAGCAGATCGAATTAAAATGCAGTTTGGACAGTAGGTAATCACAAACAGGGATTAAGAACATTCAGGCTCTGCCCCACTCTCCCCAGAATTACTAGCTGATAAGAGGGCGTTCATCAATGCCTCATTGTCAACCTTACATCTGTTTGATTTCATCTCTAATAAATCCTAACAAAAAGCTGTTTTCCATCCAAAAACAACAGAGGTTTATCAACCATCAGTAACAGGTGCCAACCAGTCAGTGAAACTCTATACACAGCCTGACATAGTCATCCTACACTTACTGATCAGCAACTAACTGATCATGCAGTCTGACAATATCACGGTACCAGGTAGGGAGAAGACCTAAATGCAGACAGTTGTGGAGGCTCAAGAGATTTATTTTAAATGCTTACTTGCAGAATCAAGCAGGCAGGCAAACAAGATGATATGTCTAGATCAGGGAAAACCACAAGAAAGTCCAACACTGGAAGTGGAACATGAAGTGGAACATGAACAGGCGCACAAGACACACTGACACTGACAACGAACCAACCAGGAACAAAAGACAGGGACTGGTATAAATAGGGAAGACACTGACGAGGGAATCGGGAGCAGGTGTGCACTGGGAAGCAGGTGAAGACACTCAACAGGCAATCAAGACAAGGGGGAGACACGAGGGCAGGAAAACACTAGAAACAAGACAGACCAGAATTCAAAAATAAAACAGGAAACGACAAAAACAATACAAGAAACAGATAAAGAGTCCACATCATGACAGACAAACTGTTGCACTGCTCATGAAACTAGTGATAAACATTAGCAGTTTGTAACAGGGCAAGCTGTGGGACCTCAAACCAGGTGTTTTCTTTTCTTCTTATGTCTCTGAGAAAAATCATCCATCAAGTCATTAAAATCCAGGATTCTAACCAGATCTGGTTCAGTAATAGTCAGTAAAAAGTTGATTTGTCCCTGGTTCACCTCAGTTCTTAATTCTTTCATAATGCATCTGAATATGGACAGTGTTTGAGATACCGGGGGATAAATTTATTATATCAATGATCCATCCGTCCAGCCTGTGGCCATGGAGTGTTCGGTACAGGGCATATAGTTTAGAAGGGTCCTGTCTTGACACTGGTTTTGATGAGAATGTATGTTATGTAAAACAGTGGGGAATCATGAGGGCCCCCTAGGCCACTGGTTCTCAGACTACGGTATGTATGTGAGCTCCCTCTAGAGGTACGCGGAGGAATCTCCTAAATACTTTTAAAAAATGAAATAAATAAGAAACATATAATACTATTAAAATACCACACAATTTTGAATTTAAACTGTGAGATCACTGAAACGTAATTTAAAATAAGTTTTGCCTTTCCTGTAATATTTTTGTTTTTCGACGTCAGCCTGCTATGCAGTCATGCTCATCCATGATTAGTTACGAGCTAAAATGTGATGACAAGATAGTAAGTAGAGGTAAAATGAATGGTACATTGCAATCGTGGCTCCAAATGGGAACTATTAGGAAGAGATGTGCGGATCAGGGGGAGGATATTTCAAGCAGCCCTGTTGAAACTGAAGTGGACGACAGTGAACCGAGCGCAAGTGCTAGTTGCTACTTAAACAGCGCCAGTGAAGACTCCAAAGCATGTGCTAGCAGCAAATGTTGCAAAACAGAAAAGAGATATGACTCGAGTGACGTACCTCAAATTTGGATTCAGTTGGAACCCAGGCTGCAGTGTGAAGCATGTGGTGTTGTTCTTAGCCATGAATCCATGAAACCATCGCATCTCAAACAGCACCTTACAACCAAACACGTAGTGCTGAAACACAAACCAATTTAATTTTTTCAAAGAAAACGTTGTTGTTTTCAGTTGCTGTGTGTGTGTGTGTGTGTGTGTGTGTGTGTGTGTGTGTGTATATGTGCTTGTCCAATCAGAATCAGAATGAGGTTTATTGCCAAGTAGGTTTACACATGCAAGGAGTTTACTTTGGTATTTTGGTGCATAGTTCTGGTGTTTGTGAACTTTAGAGGGCCTCAGTCCAGTGGTTACGGTTCTACTGGTTAACACACACTGTGCATTCTGTGTATGACTACATCTTTTATTCCATGTCTTTGTGTCAACACCAAATAAAACAGTAAAAAGAAAAAAAACATTTTTAATAATCTGCTGTCAGTCGGACTGTTGTTTAATTTTAATATGAGGGTGTGGTTGCTAACTGTAGCAAAGATCCCTATTTTCTTTCCTTTTTTCCTCTTCCTTTGCTCACCTACCTCACTTCCTTCCGGCTCCTTTCCTCATCACTGATTAGCTCTTATTTTCACCCTTGCCACCCCTCATTTACCTGGTTAAGTTTACCTGATCACTCCTTATTTAAAGATTGCACTCCCCATCACTCACTCTTCTGATCTTGCCATGGGGCGGCTGTTCTGGTAAGAGGAGTTTCCTACTCTTTTACTCTTATCCATTGTCCATGTTAGTTAAACTGAGAACTTTATGTATCCGTATTTCTTTAAGATGGACATTTGAGACTAATTTCTAATCCCTTGTATTTGTGTTCTTTCAGATTCAGCAGCCCATGTGTGTCTTTTCCTTTCCCTGTCTGTGCATGATGCAATCATTTGAGTTTTGGAGACAAATAAACCTGATTGCATATTCCTTCCCATTCCTATGCATTCTTATCGGATGCTGGCCTGATGATAGTCAACATCCTAATTTACACTAACCATAGACTGCATCTAAAGATGGATGACACGGCTCCACTTCCTCCCACTTTACAAAAATTAAGCCCAAATATCAAAGATATGGGAGCTGCCATCTTGTGCTAGTGACATCATTTGGCGCCAGAGTCTGTGCAGTAGTGATCTGCTGCGGTATCGAGTTCCCGCCCACACATCCGCCCAAACCAATCGCGAGCACACCACAAGTTGTCAATCATGACATCACACCCCCTTTTTATAGCATCAAATAACGAAAATGAACACAAACATCCGCATGATGTGTACTTTGACTTCTCAGTTTGGCCCATGTCCCATTTGCTAACATAGAGGGGGCGGGGTTTATGACCTATACTGCAGCATGCCACCAGGGGGCAATCAAGGTGTTTTGGCCTCACTTTTGGGGCACTGTCATGTCGTCCATCTTTATACTGTATACAGTCTATGATGCGTACATTACAGTTGATTACTTTTTGGGTGATTTAGCATAAGTTGTCTTTGTTTTGTGTGAACCACACAGTTGTAGTCTGTTTGAGCTCAGAGGAGTGATACTGATCCAACAAAAAATCAAACATTGTCATCTTCAATAAAGCCAAAGACTCTAAGGCAGAGGAGCAGGAACATGAAGCAACAGGAGTTCTTGTTTATTGTTTACAGGATCCCCAGTATCTTATATTAGTCTTCCTGGGGTCCTTGAATACAGATGGCATGGGAAAACATTTGCACATCTACAGAACAACAAAATAGAAAAAATAAGATCAGATTCATACAAGACTGATTGTACATTACCCAGAGAGAAATAACTTTTCACATGCAAATTGAAGCTCTTTGCAGGTGTACTTTTGCAGTGAGCTGAGGCTAATTGTACACACAACATCACATGTGGTCTAACCATTCACTCGTATGACTAATTGTGCAACAACCGGTGAAGTGCGAAGGGAAGGAGGTTGGGGTGGATGGATGGTACAAACAACACAGGATTTTCACCCAGGAGACCACTGTTCATGTCCCATGTGAAACCAAAAGTCAGCGTTAAGTGTAACTCCATCCTCAGATTCTGCTAGAACCCTCTCTCCCAGCAGATTTAAAAACTGCAACAAATGAGGGAACAACACCTGTAGGAAGCGTGGCCTCATGGCTATGTAGTGTGTTGGTTAGGGGATACGGGGGAGACTGACGGACACTGATAATACAGTAATATCATTTAGTTTACAGCTCAAATAACATGTTTAAAGGCACAGGTAACTTCTTACGTAACTAACATACTAATTTGAAACCAAACCATGACCTTTTCCTAAACCTAACCAAGTAGTTTATTGCCTAAATGTAACCACACTACAACCGTTTGACAACGTTAACCACGTGTTTATTTTGTTACCATGACGACGAAGGTCCGATACGCCTATATATGTCATTTTGGGAGTGATTGGCAAACAACCTATTCTGTCATTTATGTTGGAGGACTTGTTGCAATAACACTGTAGACAGTACAATAACACAATAAAATTTGATGAGTTTGAATCTGAAGAGGTTCTGTGTAAGAACTGTCTCTCGTTTCAGGTTTTGGAAGAGATAACAGACCATTCCTAGCATGAATTATAGGCAACAGGCAAGAGAAAGAAAAAAACAATGGAATTCACCTGTGAACAATATATTAGCATTGTATATAATAGAAAGATTTGGTGAGTTTAGATTATTGTACAAATTTTTGAACATTCTTTGATGTTTTCTATCACCAAGGTCATCCAATTTATTTTTAATACTAAAGTACACACACTCAAATGCAAGTGTTCACACACAGCAAACACAAATACATTCATGTCTAAAACAAGACATGCATACATATGAATGTGAACAAACTGTACAACTTGCCCTCACACAAATCTAAGCAACACAGTTATAAGTTGGAGCCAAGCATGTGTTATTGCCATGCTTTGCCAGTGTGTCAAACAGTTCCCCCTTTAATAATGAAAACATTTTAGAAAGAGTTTTCACCTTAACCATTTGCAATTCAGTCATTTAGCTAACGCTCTCACACTGGTTACTGGCTGTGAGTTTAGCAGTGGAAAGAGTCAGTACACTTCTTTTCTATGAGAGGTGCACAGCTGCCGGAGAAAAGAGAAAAAAAATGAAAATGCAAATACAGGAGATGATTTGGAGATTCTGCGATATGTAAAACACCCCAGTAAATAAATAATAATATGGTAAATATTGTGGTGAATATGCAGTTGAGGCAGATCCAAGCACAAGCACATCATTAACTCATCCAACCTGTGTGTTGTTGTGTTGAGGGGGGAAAGTGAAGGACAGAGGGATGGAGTAGAAGACATAGGGTGTAAAAGAAGAAAAAGCGAGAAGGGGGTGGCAAATAGGGGGATGCAAAGATGGGTATGATGCAGAGAGGAATAAAGGGTAAAGCAGAAATGAGGAAGAGAGAAAAAAACAAGAGTCAGTTAAACAGAATAGAGAAGAGGGAGGAAGTGAAAGAAAAATGAGATGGGGATGGAGGGAGCATTAGAGAAAGAGAAAGCAGAACAATATCCAGGAGGCAGACAAGCAGAAACTTCTTCTGAATGGAAAGAGGTGGCACTTCACACCTCTATAGTGCTATCTCACTATTGAAAAGAGCTTATTTCCAAGGAGGCAAAGATACACTGAAGACCACACACACACACACACACACACACACACACATACACACATACACACAAACACAGGTCTCATTTGGAGGCAAAGTGCACTTCTATTCTTTCCACTCACCATCTTGCAAGGAAATCTCTGTTTTTCACACTCTTTTCACCTTTCAATGCATACCAATTCAAGCTATTTACATAGTCAGCACCCCAGTGTGTAGGTTTGTGTGTATGTGGGAACAGGTTCCATGGCCACAGAAACAGCATTTAGGTATGATACATCGGGATGTCACACTGCTCTGTAACAAAGTAAAATACACACACACACACACACACACACACACACACACACACGCACAACAGTGTTTCCTGACAGAAGGCAGAAATGCATATGGCTTTACTTACTTTTGTTGTGCCTCCACTGGCTCAGTATTGCACTGTTGCTGTGACAAGCTGTGCCATGCTATCAGTGAATGTGTGTGTGTGTGTGTGTGTGTGTGTGTGTGTGTGTGTGTGAATGGGCAAATGAGGCACATTGTGAACCGCTTTGAATAAAAGTGCTATATGAATGCAGTCCATTTACCATTTACCAAGAAATTAAGCTTAGTATGGCGAGGGCCTGGAAAACCCAAGGGCAGTCTAGGACAGTTTTGAAACAAGAGATGTTACCTAAAAGATCAGGGTACATGGACAAAGTACAAGACAAAGATGGACAAAGGTGCAAAGCAGCAGAGTTGTCCATATAAGCAATGGGGTAGAGCCCCACAACCTAAGTTGTCATATTGTGTAACTAAACGCAGAATGCAAAAACAAAAACTCAGACACAGCTGGTTGAGTAAAAGGCATTTTTACTAATCTCAAATCTGGAGGGACTGAGGCAGGACAACAGACATTCACTGAAAAGTCACAGGTCAGCATCAGGCTAGAACACTACCACTGCCTGCAACATTGACAAAACTGGTTGTGAAACCCAGCCCTCTAATTATGCAACTGACGAGTGACGACTGACGAGGAAGTGAGGAACACTGGGCAGGCAGGTGAAGGGCGTCAGGGTGGATGCCGTCATCTATCTTCATAGGTAAGTCCCTGTTGTTGTCTAGAGGGCAGATGAGGCGTAAAGAGGTCTCGCAAATTCCAGAAAACATACTGGGACAGGGAAGAGGAGGTTTAACCCATCTTTCACAAAACGCATGTGTTGCTGGTCCACCTAACCTCAGGATACTGCCCACACCTTCCTCCAGTGACGTCTCTGCCTCACTGACTGCTGGCTCATACCTACTTACTGCTACCACTACATACTTACCTGTACTATATATGGTCTAACATACCTATACATATTTATTTATACCTGCACTTTATTTTTTGCCTACTGTAACTGCTGCACATGTTCATACAATTCATACTGTACATTTCTTAGCGTATTCATTTCACACTGTCTATACTGTTCATTATCTTATTTTATATCTTAGTGGGTTCTACCCGTACACCAAATTATATATGCGCATTACTCTGCACATTACTGTTTTTTGCACTTCTGGTTAGATGCTAAACTGCATTTTGTTGTCTCAGTACTCTGTGCAATGACAATAACGTTGAATCCAATCTATTCTAATCTAATCTAAGGATGAAGAGCATATCTTAAGATCAGAGAACCATATCGATTTCCATAACTTCATTAGTTCAGAAGAGTGCCACGCTTTTCTCTACAGTTAAATTGGCGCTGTTCTAACATCCACTTTCTGTCAATGCCAGAATGCCATAGGACGTGAGTTATGGAGATCAGTGTATTTGGAGGTCAAAGTTCAGTTTAGTTCAACTTTGCTAAAACCTGGCAAAACATCTTGGCAGTACACTTGGGTATGGCTTGCTCACAATTTCAGGAGGGCCCTTGCTCTGTGCAATGTCATATTTGTGCATTTAGTATGGAAGCAGGATGAGGCTGAAGAGGGAGAGAGGCAGATGGTGCTGGTGTCATCATGACACAGTGGTTTAGTTAATTGGTGCCATTGTATATTTAGTCAAAGGGAAATTAGAGAGTCCCCACAATTATACAAAGAAATCTTGTGTTCCTTTACATTGGTGACTCTTCTAGGCATTCAACCCCAGTAGAGCCTATTATTAGATCCTGTTATTTGGCATTAATTCAATTCAATTCAGTTTTATTTATATAGTGCCATCATAACAAAGTTATCTCAGGGCACTTTTTCATATAGAGCAGGTCTAGACCGACTCTTTATATTTAGAGACACAACAATTCCCACCATGAGCAGCACTAGGTGACAGTGGCAAGGAAGAACTCCCTTTGAACAGGCAGAAACCTCATGCAGAACCAGAACCAGAACCTGGCTCTGGGTGGACGGTCATTTGCCTTGACTGGTTGGGTTGAGATAGAGACAGAGAGAGAGAGAGAGAGAGAGAACAGGAGGAAAGAGAACATACATTAGTAAAGCACTGTACAGTTCCACATACAGATGTAAAGTAATAGCAGTGCTAATGGTATTGATGTTAATATTAATAAAAAAATAATACTAATAGCAATATAATAATAGTAATACTAATAATTAGACCAATAACAACAATAGCAGCAGTGGCTGCTGAGCAGGAACACGGGGGCTGTGCCCGCAACCACAGATCCAGACTCCACAGCTCCGCAACCACAGATCCAGACTCTGCAGTTCCGGAGGCAGAAACACTTACAGAAAGCAACAGAAGGAGAGAGAGAGAGAGAGAGAGAGGAGGAAAAGGGAAGCAGTCGAGGTAGTAACAAAATAGGGGCTCTTTGCTGTGGTGCTGAAGCACCACATGTTCCATGGATCACTTTTCAGCCAGTGTGGTCAATACATCAAAACTTTTAACTTGTGAAAATAAAAGTTTAGGGTCTTTAGGTGCTGTTTGTTTGGCAGTTGTATCTATTGCAGCTTATGTTAACTACCTAGTTCTTCTATTTAATGCATGCTTAGGATGGAGCCATCTGTTTGAGCGTCTGCGACTACTACAGTATAGCTCCAATGAGACACTCCAACAATGGAGACAACTAAGACTAATATTTATTTACACATGTGCAAAGCTGAAAATTGTCTGTACATTTATGTGTAAATTATGGCATCAGGTGGTCTCTTGTCACTCAGTTTGTGAGTTCTTGTTCAGCTCTTTTTGTCTCTGACTTTTAAACTTGTGAGACAAACCTCTTACTTTCTATGGGGCTCAAACCTCTCTTTTACAGCCCCACCATGATTCAAGCAAATGAAAGCCTATGGAACAATTTGCTAGTGCTGTATAGAAATCTTTTTGTTGATAGTGCTTTTTGCTTATAGTTCCTCCACCTTGTGCATATTCCCTCTAAGTACAAATTGGCTGAATGTGTCGGTAAGTGGTGCGTTGAATTGTCTATTCCAGGTCTGCCCAGGCGGTCTCTGCAGAGTGCTTGTTTTACATCTCATCCAGTGTGCTTTTACAGATCATTGTTTGCGAATGGAATGAACCCCCTCCTGTGTGCTTGTAATTTGTGCTGTGAAAAGCTCTTATCTGGTGCCCAGGAAGACTCTAGAAAGACAGACAATCACTGGTAGAAAAGGCTACTTAGACAACAATAGAGGGGTTGACAATTGGGGGAGTAGGAGCAGAGAAAAAAGAAAAAGGTAAAAGCATTGCACTTGTTTTGCAGTGTCATCATCCTCAAAGGGGATGAGTGTTGATGAAAGAAAAGTGGGAAGAGGGGAGGTATGGAATTCAGATGGAGAGAAGAAGAAAGGGAAAAGAAGAGGGAAGAGAAAGAAATGCAAAGACTTTAATCCTTCCTATCTATAATCAACTCCCAAATGTGTTGGATGGTATTCAACGCTATCGGAATGATACACTGTTCAAAAGTGCACATCATAGCACAGTCTCCAATTCTCTTTTGCTCTTGAATGTACAAACATTAAAAGTTCAATTAATCTGTGACACCAACCTGTGCTTGTGGCTTCTAATGGATCAGGAATACCTACAACTCTTTGGTAAGTCTAGTCCTGCTGGAGTACTGCTCCACAGTACTGCTGGAGACACATGGTACATTTCACTGCATAGTTGCTAAAGCTGTTGTCCTGAATAACTGGTTTATATCTTGTTAATCAAAGGCAAAGTCAAAGAAGAACACTCAGATCTCTCAACAGTAACCATAGACTCTACACTCTACATTACTATATAATACCATTCTGTGCTAAAAGACCAGTTGATCGCTTGAGGCAAAAAGCTCCAGAGCTCTATTTAAAAGAAAGCAATCAGAGAAGTGTATACCTCTGCCAGTGCCACGCAATTCTTCAAATGTGTCCTTAATGGTTTAAAAAAATCCTAGAGCCACACCACACACTTGTTCTTTCGCCCATGGATTATCTTTACGCCTAATTTTGTCAAATTCAATTAAATTCAATTCAGTTTTATTTATATAGCAAATCTGTTTAAAGGTTTTGAAATCTATGGCAGGTGTATATATAGTGCATGAGGATCTTTTGGAAACCTCAGTTTTTCTGTTATTCATCAGTCAGGTCCCTAATGATAAACTGCTTATAGCTCTGCTGGCAGTGGGGCCTAAAGTTTTACTAATTACTTACTAATGATACTACATCTCAGTCTTTTTGCAGCAAATGGAGCTGGCTCAGGTATCATCTGTGGGGAACACTACATCGGTGAAACAACAAGGACCCTGGACAAAAGATGGACTCTACACAGCAAACAGAGGGTGGAGGTTTATCAGAAGTCACTGGGACATGCCTGGTTAATTGTCACAGCTGGTGTGAGCAGAGTAACGGGGATAAGAGCCAAATGCAGATAAATAGGCAGAGTGGTACAGTTTAGGGATTTATTGTCACAATGAAGGCAGGTACAGGCTTACACGCAGGTATAGGTAGGCAGACAGGCAGGTTCTGGTACAGGGAGACAGGTGGGTAGGTACAGGGTGAGGTTCCGGTTCTGGCTTGAAAGCAAAGGCATGAAAGCAAAGGAATGAATTGGAACTAGGCTGTTGATGAACTGAGAGTCTGATGAGGGAACGAGATACAGGTGAGGAGGTGAGCAGGGCAGGCCAGGCGACTGCAGAGCAGATCCGGGAAGTGGGAACAGGTGTGTAGATGAGTGGGACAGTCAGGTGATGAGGATAGGAGGGAAAGTCCGAGGGCATCTGGTGGAAGGATGGAAAATGGAAATGAAGGGGCCTGGGGAATGGCTGGAGAGGAGGGACAGAGCGACGGACTGTGACAGTTAATGAGGCCATCCAGTGGTTCGCACATAGACTAAATGGCTCTGTGGAGCTCAGATGCTTTGTTGCTTTTATTTAATTTCCACATAATTAACAAATAAGTAGCATTAACCATACAGCATTACAGTTTCAATCAAATGACAGTGAAAAACAAATACATATTCAGTAGCTGGGAGGAGTAGGCTCATATAATTTATAAAGGAATTCAATGAAGTTATCTAGCAGCACATAGGCTTACTGTACATAACATGATATTATTTTAAATTGTCTCAGACACTTTACCTGGTGGCTTGTGAATGCACCTTTTAGTTCACTGGGAAGGGGTCAAGGTCATTGACCAGGGGTCAGTGGACGTTCACATCTGACAAAAAAGACCATTTTGAACAGAGAAAAGTGCCACAATATGGCCCCCATATACAGCCACCTGTTATCAAGTGACCAAAGTCCTGTATTTAGGTCACAGGCAAGTTTTATTTTCTGAAGAAGGCCATGGGATACAGTTGAAAATCCTGGTCATAGCTCAGTAAGTGAACCTTGCAATATGTTGTGAAGGAATTGTCCCTCTTTAGGCTAGGACAGTGGTTCCCCAAGTCACATTTGGGTCATTTGTAAACCTAAAAGCATTAGGTCATATGTTATTAGTTCAGCTCTCTGTCTCTAAGGATAACTGGTCAGGGCGCAGTTGTCCTGATAAGGCGTGGCTGGCTCCATATACGAGGAGACCAAGGTCATTGGCGATAGAGAGCGCTATGCTCCAGACTTCACACTGATATACTGGCTCCTCTTTGTGTCCTCCAAGGCATGCAATGACAGGGGCTTGAAGTAACATACAACGTGACTTTCGTTAACTTAGGTAAGCATAGTTTATTGTTTGGAATCCAATACCCAATGGAGTCTTCACACATCCCTAGCTCCAGAGTTAAATACTCCTCACCAGGGAGTAACCTTCAGAATTGGGTGGCAATACATAGTGTTCACTTGTACTGCTGCTCGATTCTCAATACATGCTTCTGCGTCAGAGTCAAGACATCTAGGTCTCCTGAAACTTCAACCAGTGAACCAGCTTCCTGATTTCCAAATTAATGACTGTTTTTCTCTCCCTATAATGTCAGGTCAAGCTGGGGTCCTCTCTCTCTCTCTCTCTCTCTCTCATTTAAAAGTGTAATCCTCCTCGGCCACCATATTCTCTTGCACGCAATGAGTCTTGGGATAGGTTGGGCTGTGAAGGATCCAGCCGTTGGATCCTCCAAATTCGGGAAAAGAAGGCGCTGAAGGAGCCTTTGAAATGGGATGGCCTTGACGTGCCGCTGTGACAGATTCGGCCTACAAATGCAGCCTTCAAAGGATGCGGCCCCTGAATTGAGACACAGCTGCTAACAGAAGGAGAAAAAATAAATACGAGAAAGAGTTGCAGAATTACACATTAAAGAGTTACACTGTGATTTGAACACAGAGAGAGACAGACTCAATGACAACAGACAGTGACAGATTTACACCCACAAAGAAGAGATATCTAGTGTACACACACACACATACACACGCAAACACTGTGACAAATAGTTACTGAGAAAGAAGCTTACAGAGACTAGTAGACAGACAACTACTACATATCCTCCAGTACAAACATCAACACACACAACCGCACACAGAAATCATTCTATGGTAAGTTGGCCATGTCCGATACCCAAATGCTGTGTGTGTCGTAGCTGCTGGAGATTCTGACTGATCCTGACACTGATCCCACACTTTGACTGGGACCAGCCTCTCCCACTGACACAAAGCAGACAAACAGAGCACATCTGATCCCACATAACAAGAGTAATCCCATCACTCTCTTTCTCTCATACACACACAGAACACACACACAGCAACAGGATGGGATTTGACACGATTCAGGTTTGACTGCATGAGGGTCTTTGAAGGTGATAACCATACTGATGTCTTTGGAGTGAAGCTTCCAAAGATATTATTTTAGGTCGATGAAGACGATTTTCTTTTGTTTTAACAACAATAAAAATGTTAACATGTTAATATTAAAAAAGACATAAAATGAAGACGATTATGCTTAAAAGAATCATATGATTTTGTTAGACTGAGATGGAGTAGTAGGGACCTTCACAGCTGAGGGGCCCTGACAGCAAAAGCCCTGTAGCATCCAATAATATAATAATTTCCTCAAAATGTAATAACGCCTGAAAATGTAATAAAATTTGCACTTAACCTGATTGAAAATCCCAATCATTTAATAACTTGACCAATGATGTAATAAAATGTCCTGACTGATATCATTTTTTTTTTACAGATACTTTGGGTCAGGGTCATTTTCTTTTTCAAAACTGATGATGTATTAATTGAATTCAATTTAATTCAGTTTTATTTATATAGTTATCTCAGGGCACTTTTTCCATATAGAGCAGGTCTAGACCGATTCTTTATGTTTACAGAGACCCAACAATTCCCACCAAGAGCAGCACTAGGCGACAGTAGCAAGGAAAAACTCCCTTTGAACAGGCAGAAACCTCAAGCAGAACCAGAACCAGAACCAGGCTCTGGGTGGGCGGTCATCCGCCTCGACCGGTTGGGTTGAGGGAGAGAGAGAGAGAGAGAGAGAGCAGGAGGAAAGAGAACATACAGTAGTACAGCACAGTTCAGTTCTACATATAGATGTAAACTAATAGTAGTGCTAATGGTATTGATGTTAATATTAATACAAATAATATTAATAGCAATATTATAATAGTAATACTAATAATTAGACCAAAAACAACAATAGCAGCAACGGCTGCCGAGCAGGAACATGGGGCAGCAGGTGGCCCGCAACCACAGATCCAAACTCTGCAGCTCCGCAACCACAGATCCAGACTCCGCGGCTCTGCGACCACTGATCCAGACTCCACAGCTCTGCAACCACAGATCCAGACTCCACGGCTCCACAACCACAGATCCAGACTCCACAGCTTCAGAGGCAGAAACACTCGAAGAAAGCAACAGAAGGAGAGAGAGAGGAGAGAAAGGGAAGCAGTCGAGCTAGTAACAAGCATTAATGGGATAAGAGTGCGTACAGATGGAGAGGGAGAGGAGAAGAGAGGAGCTCAGTGCATCATAGAAAGTCTTTTTAATTAATTTTTACAGATAATGTAATAATGTAAAAATAGTTAAAATAGTTTGAGAACTGCTGCTTTACATTTTTGATCATGTTAAGTGTAAATATTTACTTTTTCAGGTGTTATTTTATTTTCAGGAAATGATTACATTATTGGGTGCTACAGGCCCCATCACTCTTGGTGCATACTATCAAAACAATCAGGAGGGGCCTTATTATGTCCCATCCGAGCGAATAGAGCAGGTATTGTGCACTCCCTCACCAGTCTTGTGTGCACTCAAGTTGAATTATTTATTGTGAATGACATCTCAAACAACGCATTCTCATCACAGGCAACTGCAGCCAAGATAAGACACAAAAGACTTTAATTTCTGAGTGGGGAAACACACTGTACAGAAAATAAAACACTGCTGTCAGCTGTCAATCTAGACTGATAATCTGTGGCAGAATGTTGGCAGAGCAACTAGTACGATCAGTATAATCTTTAAATAATTTCTAGCAGAAGCAAGGAGGGGTGTCAAGTCAGAGTTTAGGTCTTTATGGAAAACACAGTGAATTCAAACCTGGAGTCCCACAGAAATGATGAAATGTCAGGCACAGTTGGTCTCCAAGGATCATTTTTGCAAAGACAGTAAACAGAGGGAGTTGTATCACTTTAGGTCATGTGCTGAAAAAGTTTTTTTTCAGTGAATGGACATACAGAAAGCCCGGTGTCCATCAGACAGCAGGGGAGAAGCCGAAAGAAAGGATTGAAGAAAGGCTTGTGGAAAGGGTTGACTGACGCTGGATATGTGGTGGGATTTGGTCACAGCGTTCAGATTTGGTGAAACTTGTGTATCAGCTAGAGGGGAAGAATGGTTATTGCGTATGGTTTCTCACAGAATTTTATAATATAAAACTCTGTAATAATAATAATAATAATAATAATAAGAGGAAGATTATTTATGTATGCATGCTTTTCCAAGTGGCATCCAAATAAACATTTTATTTTGGATCTATTGATGATATGAATGGACACCTGGCATCCTGAATTCATTTGTGACTTGTGTGTTTTAATTAATATTTTGAATAAGATTCCTTTATACAAAAGCCTAGAAACACGCCAAATAAAACCCTTCCTCTCCTCCTCATTAAAGAGGGTTATAGTTATCCTTGAGAGTACACAGAGCAGGGAATTTAGAGGTTATCATTGTACTCTTATGTGGAGAGTAGCACATAAATTACACACATAAACACATAAATTAATTGAGTTAAGAATAGGCTTTTGTTGGCTGAAATTGAATTATTATTTGCATAATAATTATTGACAAAATGTAACTAACTGTATGTGCTTGAAAAAATATTCTTCAGTGTTCAAAATGTTCCACCACACACTTAGAATTAAGACACAAATAGAATAAAGAACACAGCTGTTCTGTATTTTCTAAAGTTTCCTCATTAACATGCACAGAGAAAACTGGCAGTTCATTTATTACTCTCTACTTTGACTTCTTACACTTAGAAATATGATTCCAAATGTCATTACTAGGAGGTTTGTGAGTGTGTGAGCTGCAACAATCCTCTCACGACAGAGAGGGAGGATGGAGTCACATGCAGTAATAAGTGTGTGCAGTTGCTTGTCAGAAGTTGAAGCTGAAACACTGGAGGCCAGAGAAAAGTTGCAGTTGTTAGCTCTGGGTGATTTCAGGATAGCTGGTCTCATCTTCCTGGTATATGCATGATGGGACTCATTTTCACAAACACACACACACACACACACACTCTCTCTCTCTCTCTCTCTCTCACACACACACACTCTCTCTCTCTCTCTCTCTCTCTCTCTCTCACACACACACACACACTTGCCTGTCTCCAGAAGCATTGTATTATTGATAGAGAAGCAGTCGGAGGGCGATGTTTTGCACCACAGCTGAATAAATCAACACCATGAATAAAACACCAAATCAAACCATATTTACAACCAGGGAGAGGCCATCAACCTTATCCTGCATCACTCACTCTCTGTCTCACTCTCTCTCCCTCTTCTTTTCTTCTTAATTACCTCTCACAGCTCCTCACAACAGTCTCTTTGTCTTTTTTCTGCCAATTATTTGTCTGTTTCGTTTCCTACCCTTCTGCCTTCTCTCTTCAGTTTTTAGTCTTCAGTTTAGTTATGAGCTAAGTTTACTTGAGGAAACTTTGACAGATTGCTGCCAAAGTTAGGTAATAAAGAATCTTACAATTGAGCTCTTACATTAAGTTCGTCTACAAAATCAAGATGCGTTGAATTTTCCGGAAATGAATATTCCAATACATTTTTTTAAATGTGTGTGTTTGACCTGTATCTTTGTAATTGTACACCACACAAAACATTGCTTTATTATGCCATTAGTTAAAATATTCACCGTATACATTTTGCCAAAAAATATAATAACGCGTGTTATTCTTTGTGTGTTTGATTCTTTGCACACAAAGTAGAACAAGTGTGTGTGTGTGTGTGTGTTTGTGTGTGTGTGAGTGAGTGAATCTTTGCACATGAAGTACAATAAATATATTATTAATCATTTGGACTAAGAAATGAATGATGGCTGAATTCCATTTAGCTGCTTTCAGGGCCCTGGCATTGTGCATGCTGTCATGGCTTACTGGGACACTTATATAGAACAGAGTCATCAGTAATGTTATTATTATCACCTGTGCTTTTCCTACCATTGCAAGTCTATGTCGGCTGTGAAAAAGGAAAGAAAATTCTTTGATTTCCATAGCAATTAAGCAACCCCAAACCTGGGAAGAGACTTTACGATTATTTCAAACCATACAAAGACTAGACACTGGATACAAGTATTTCCACCAACACACATACATTTTTAAGTCTTGACAGTCTTGATGGGTAGAATGTGATTAAATTTATGTGGCTCTGCAGCCTCAGAAATCCTAAAAGAGCCAAAACAAAAACCGGTTTCCATCAAAAACAATTTTCTAATGATGTAAAGTCCTCTGTAATTCAATTCTGTTCAATTTTATTTATATAGCGCCAACTCATAACAAAGCTATCTCAGGGCACTTTTTCATATAGACTCTTGGACTGTACTCAGATCAATCGTGGTGCCCCAAAAATGTACCAAAAAAGAGAACACTTACCAGTCCTATCTGTAATGTATTCTTCCTAATCTCACCTCAGTATGCCTCTGAGATTTCTAAAACATCTGTCAACACGTGAGCCTTTGATTTTCATTAATGCCATGAGCGAATAATTCACAGAATCAGCTGATTAGTGGTAGAATGGGTACTTGGGGTCTAAGGCTGTATTCAGACCAAATCAGACGTTGCGAGGATTAGCACAGGGTTGTGAGGCAGTGTGGGAGTGTCACTACATGGCCATGCTGATTGTAGCACAAGTAGAAATACGAACCGGCAATCCCAGCTTGAAGAGCGATACAACGGCAAGCAACTGCACAACTGTCTTTGTACTCCCTCATGGCAGGGTGTACAGCGCTGGAAAGGTCATGACGGTGGCAATCGGTCTCTCTTCCATCTTCACAGTTGCTCAGTAAACAGCGGAATGCCACAATGCTACATGGTAAACAAGGTTCTTCTTCACCTGGGCGTCTTCCCGTCTTATCGCTGGTGTGATTCTGTTTTAACTTTTTGCCTGATTTGGTCTGAATACAGCCAGGGGCACCGTCGCCTCACAGCAAGAGGGTTCTCGGTTCGACCCCACCGGTCGGCTGGGGCCTTTCTGTGTGGAGTTTGGAGATGATTCTAAATTGCCCGTAGGTGTGAGTGTGAATGTTTGTCTGTCTCTATGTGTCAGCCCTGTGATTGACTGGTGGCCAGTCCAGGGTGTAGCCCGCCTCTCGCCCAATGTCAGCTGGGAGAGGCTCCAGCCCCCCTGCGACCCTCTGAAGATAAGCGGTATAGATAATGGATGGACAGCTTAACAGCAGACATCACTCATAAACATCCACTGTTTTTTTTGGCTAAGTAGATCATTTAGGGCAGTGGTTCCCCACAAAATCTGTCACCAGATGATTACAAGGACAAGAAAGAAAGAAAAACATTTCTGCTACACAAAATTACATTCTTCTACATTTCTTGTATTTGCTCCTTAAATAATACTGTCCACAGATGGAACCACACATAATCACTTTGTTCCCTGTGGGTGCTGCAGCAAGCAGCTGTACTGAGGCCAGGCCACAGGGACCAACAGAAAGTCCCTGTGGTCAAACAAACAAGTTTCTTAAACAGCTTGACATTCCGTCACTGACATATTGGGCATTGGAAGAATAATGCTGCCTCCCCTCACAGAGGCACCACTTGAAAGGATAATAACATTTATTATTAGCTGTTATTATCATTTCTTTAGTTAGAGTGAGAGGAAATTTAACCATATTGAAATCATGATGGCAACGGGAGTGTCAGGAGGGCAATAACCTTTGACTGGCTTATCTTAAGCTGTAATATATCATGGCCATCCATCAAGATATTGTGTAGAGAGAAATATTTAATTTTATTGAAAATCTCACAGATTTCCCACAGTCACACACACGCACACACACACACACACACACACACACATATTGACAGAGATTTTACCAAAAAACATGGGGAGGTGTAGGTACACAGCCCTGTCTCCTATAATATACATTTATATACTACTAATTTACTTTGTTTTGGAGGACATGTAATTAGTATATTAATTAATCTTGTGGAATATTATTCCTTTGAGGGAATGCCAAGAGAGCAGATCTGAAGTCAGGCACAAGATGAGGGCAATAACCTTTTACTGCTTATGAAATGCAATATATCATACTCAAAGTCTCAATAACAGACACATATTAGATAGTTTGATTCAATATGAGTGTGAAGACATTTAAAGGGACATTAAAAGGGAATTCAACTGTGGCTCAGTGCTTAGCATAACCTCTAACTTAAAATGTCTACCCTGCATGGCTTATCTACCCAGGGGCGTGTCTGACAAGGTGGTTACTCCGGAGCAGAGTGAGAGAGAGCTTCGGACAGCGGGGAGCTATGCTGACACCCGAAGACAACCAGCGACAGTTTCACTACAAGGCGAACTCCCAAAATTCCTCCAGAGTGATCCAAAAGGCAGCCTTCATGAAGACAAACATTATTCACGGCACCATCAGGACCATTTGTAAACAAAGTAGACTTTGCCTTCCAGTCGGGGATATAAATATCGCCTGGTTATCGCAGATATGTTCTCAAAGTAGGCTGAAGCTTCCCTTACAAGAAAAGATGCCGCAACAGAAAGAGAATTCCCAGATTTGGCCTTCCACAGGGAAATAATAGTGATAGGACTCTAAAATCACCCACCAGCTAAGCAAAGTGTTAGGGATTGACTGGAAGTTATATGTTCCTTTTCATCCCCAGAGGTCAGGACAGGTGCAAAGAATGAATGACACAAGGAAAAGAAAACTAAAATTATGCAGACATGTTTTTAACATGTTTAAAATAGCCAGATGCTTTGCATAAAGTATTATTGGGTATTTTTGTTCCATTTATCACCTCATTGAAGTGAGATTTTTGGCTTAATGTGTGTAGGGGCATGTGATCTATGACCTCTGTTGGAAATCTTAAACCACATAGTGTTTTATAGAGACCTCTGTTTGGGCTGGCTGGCTGGCTGGTGCAGGCTGGAGGCACGCATTGTGTTGTTACTAGACTAGATAACTAAGAAGAGACGCACACACCTCCATCTGTGACCTTGTTTCTTGGGTATAACTGAAGTTGGAAATATTGTTTCTTTAAGAAAACTCCATGTTGTTTGGGGTCTTTTTCCTGGTACCAATATTGTAAAACAATACATTCATCTTAAGACAAGTGAGACTAATGACAGTGTTATTTATTCACCAAAATAGAGACTGACTTGAAAGTACAATCTTTATTCATCACACAGTCAACAAATCCTACACATTAAGTGTGGCAGCAGAATGTTTCAGGGATATGGACTTTTTTTTTATTTTATTTTTTTTACAATTCACCAGCTGTCTCCACTGTATTCTTTACAATATTATGCCAGGTTGATAACATTCTGTAAGAGCTGCATATGGTTGGGGTATCTCTGCTTTGAAAAAGGTTTAGAGTACTCCTTTAGTTTGCCCAAGAAATCCAAAACACTTGCCCTGTCATCAACTAGAAACTAAAGCATGGTAAAGCTTCCAAATAAAGGGAAGTAAAGAATATATCTTATCCTCTGTCTCTCTTCCACCACTACCAAAAATACATTTGACTAACAGCCCTCATACTTTATTGGCCCAAGCAAACGAGCCCAGCAGGACACATTTCAGGGGGAATCACGCCAAGTTCAAATCACAGTGGGGGTCATATGAGGGGAATCAGACTGCTATCCTCAGCTCAGTTGGGATGGCAAGAGAGAAACCAGCTACCTCCTCACCAGAGCTCAAAGGAAGCCTATCAGCCCTGATCTACTCTGGGAATGAAGCGTGAACTGACAGAAAGGAGTGATGCAAAATCAAACACTTAATTACACTGAAAAAGTCTCACGTATTTCAATAAGTGAGCTACGTGTAACACACTTGAGAGTCAACAATCTCCCCAGGCCTCATAAAGTCCCTAATTTGTGTGGTGAGAGTTTCAGCTGAAAAATGTGACTGCACATTGAGGAAAATGGTTAACAACAGTCAATTCGCTGGCTACCACTGCTGTGGCTTGATTGGTATTGTTGCGAATGAATGGACTTAATTTGTCCCACAGCTGCTTTGGGACTGTGTCGAATCCCAGTACCATTCCAATACAGCAGCCACTGAGCTGACTTAAACTGAAATTAACTGAGAAGAGACATTGTGACATAGCCAGAAACCAAAAAATAGAAAAAAAATGTACAGCATGGAGGCCAGAATTAGAAAAGTTGTTTGTTCAAATGTCCAAATACCAAACTATGTTTATGTTTAACTGGTGAGAAGCTTTAGTGGCTGTGTGAGTTATGACTCTCATCTGTCAGGATAAAAGGCGGAAACAGTGTAATATTGTTAGAGTCAATATACTGTATCTCATAGAGAGGAGGACCTGGGTGGATAGATTGGTCAACAAATGTGTGACTTGTGTGTGTCTGTTGGTTTCTTTTACCATGACTACAATCTTTCCTTACCTTTAACCATGTAGTTATTCTTCTAACCATGACGGTAAAGGTTCCCTAACCTTAATAAAGTAGATATTTTTAACAAAATCCTAAGCTCCCTATGTACTGCTTTTATTTTAAGTCAAATCATGATCTTTCCCTAACCTTCCCATACTTTAACCATTGCGGTGACAGATCATAAACTGAATAAAATTTATTTTGGAAGGTACTGACAAACAATGTTGTCCTGTTGATTAGGGTGCTAGATTCAAAAACGTTAAAATGGTTTGTTTTTGAAGGCAATGAGAAACTATGTATTTTGTGTTCACATATTTTGTTGTGTCTTCCACTGGAAATAACTATTCAGAACATGTAAAAGAAGTTTTTAAAGTGTGTCTGAAGTGAATAAATAACAACTAAGGATGTGTTTTTGTCTGAACTTTAACTTAATTATATATTTAATATCATAAAGATATACTTAACATTTGAAACTCTGTTTTCAGGGGCTTTAAAGTGTAACTCCATCCTCAAATTCCACTAGAACCCTCTCTCACAGCAAATTTAACAGTTCACAGTTCTTTTCATTGAATTTCACGATAGACATAAATTTGCAAGAAAAAACAAAACAAGAAAAGAAACACAAACACACACAACCCCCCCCCCCCAAATCCCCACGACAACACACTATCCCACCCCACAACGAACCTCCCCTACCACCTGCTGTCACTTGGTGATGTTAAATGTACTCCACTTCATAGAGTATGTGTGTATGTATAACATGGTATGCACGTCAGAGAGTACACAATACTTAATACAAGGCACTTAGTTATGTGAAGTTGAAATTGAGAAATAAAAAGCACTTGAGTTATAATGAGAGGTCCTACTAAAGCAGCACTTCCAGGTCCGAAATGTCGAAGGCCTTATCCAGGTGTGTGTCAAGGGTCAAAACAAGACAATCTCATTATTTATTCCTGTACTTGCGTGGAGGGTTTGTTGAAGAATGTCAAAAAAGATCTCCATACCTTAACAAATTGCTTTTCAGAACCACATTGTATATATCTGATTTTTTCAAGCTTCAGATTAGACAACAATTAGACATCCCTTATCCAGTAGGAGAATGAGGGTAGCTTCCTTCCACCTCGAAAGTATCAGGCGGCGTGCCAGAAGTGTAGTAAAGGCAATGACTTTATGGCCCCCCCGCAGGTCAATTTTAACTGTTAAAACTATAGAGAGAGCTTCAAAAATAGCCTTCCAATACCCCTCCAAGTTGGGACAGAGCCAGAACATGTGAATCAATGTTGCATCTGCAGATTTACATCTATCACATATAGGATTCATTTGTGGGTACATCTTAGCTGGTTTAGATTGTGAGAGATGCACCCGATGTACCACTTTAAATTGAATCAGAGAGTGACCACATAGCACACATAGAGGAGGAGTGAACTCTCTCCAAAATCTTAGCCCAGATCCCCTTATTGATTATTATTTGAGGGTTGTGTTTCCATGGAGCTCTAATTCTAGACAGGGAAGGGCAGTCTAATTTAGAAATTAACCTGAGTATAAATGAGATTGCACCCTTGTCTGTTGGATTAGAAGACATGATGGTGTCAATCATCTGGTTAGAAGGTTTATTGGGAAACTGTGGCATAGTGCCTTTAATATAAAGGCCTAATCTGTAAATATCTAAAAAAAAAAAAAAAAGGGAATTGGGTATAATAAATTTCGTAGACAACTGTTTGAAAGAGGCAAATTTGTCTTCTGTAAAAAGGTCATTAAAGCATTTCAGGCCCCTCCCATGCCACATGTTAAATGCTGTATCCTGTATTGAGGGTGGGAAAAGATGGTTGAATGCCACTTGGTTAGAAAGACACATATCTTGTAGGTTAAAATATTTTCTGAATTGTGAATAGATTCCGAGTGAGTGACTGACTTCAAGGTTGGTGTTGGATATGTTCAACGATAAAGGCACTGACGAGCCGATTAGAGCTGGTAAGATACAGAGTCACAGGAATGTGTCTCCATCCTCACCCAGGTAGGACAATTTTTGTCTAAATGGTAACGCGTCCAGTATGACACACAATGAAAATTGGCTGCCCAGTAATAAAATCAAACATTTGGAAGGGCCATACCTCCAATTAGACCAATTAGCCAGATCCTGTTTGGTTTGTATTATCAGTTTTCCAAAGTTTTGCTTAAAGAGGTCTGTAAAATTCTTTGTTACTGTAACTTCAAGGTAAGTAAAGCTGTCCATAGTCATTTTAAAAGGTAGACTGATATTCTCAAGTATTGAAATGTCCAGATTTAATGACAACAGCTCACTTTTGTGCAGGTTTAATTTGTAATCCGAGATCTCCCCAAACCGTTGTAGCAGATCAAGGATTATAGGAATCACAGTCTCAACAGACACGTAAAGAAGGAGATCGTCTGCATAAAGAGATAATTTGTGTTCCATGTTTCCTCTGTTTATGCCCAGTATAGAGTGATTAGATCTATATGTATTCTGAAACAGTTTAACAGGGAAAGTACATGACGTTGAACAAGCATCGGATAATAAAAAAGGAACGTCTTTGTTTAACAAAACCTGTCTGGTTTGGGGATATAATACTGGGAATAGCGTTCTCCAGATGATTAGCCAGTACTTTGGCCAGTATTTTGTAATCAATGTTTAGCAGAGGGATGTGTCTGTAGGATCCGCAGTCTAAGGGATCTTTGGGTTTTTTTGCCAGTAATGTTATACACGCCTGGTTTAGGGTGGCAGGGAGGGAACCCGCTTTCAGTGACTCCAAGTACATGGCTACCAAGATGGGGGTTAGCTGTGTGGAGAATTTCGTATAAAATTCCCTTGGCAGACCATCTGGGCCATCCGGACCTGGCGAGTTTGTAGTGATTTAATGGCTTCTGTTATTTCCTGTTATTTGATTGCTTTATCCAAACCAGAGACCTGATCCGGGGATGGGATATGTAGAGCCTTAGTTACTACAGGTCTATAATTTACCATAATAATCTTTAAAGATATTGTTTATTTCTTGTTGGTCGACAGTAACCTTGCCATCAAGAGAGACCACCCCATTGATAATTTGTTTGGCTCTAGCGCCCCTCAGTTGTCTGGCCAAAATCTCCTCTGCTTTCTCACCATGTTCATACAGAGTACTTTTGTTCCTGAGCAGTACATTTTCTATGGAGTATGAGGAAACGAAGTCGTAGTCTGCTTTCAGTTTCTGGTGCTCCTTATCTTTTATCCAGCTATTTGTTTACCAAGTTTTAATTGTTTTGCTTCGGAGTTGTTGTTTTTTTGTTAGCCATAAAGGATGTGGTCTGGCCTCTTAGATATGCCTTTAGTGCCTCCCAAACAGTTGAAACAGAGACATCTGGGGTTATATTAATTTCTAAAAATGAGGGAATTTGTTCTGACAAAAAAATCACAATTTTTCATCTGCTAATAAAAGGGAATTGAACCTCCAGTTTCTTCTAGTAAGTCTTGCTTCAGGTATACAGTATTCGAACAGTTAAAATGAAGCATTTTCCAAATTTCCAAACTTAAACGAGACTTTGTACAAACCCTGGATATTCTCTGCCCATTGATATGTTGAAAGAGTTATTTTTTGCTGTAGACATTTTCAATTCCGTTCGTTCAGCAATAAAGCTTACATGCTTAATAGGGAGCAGTTTTGGGCGAGTTATCATTTACCTGGGTGGGGTCACAGGCACTGAGCTCACTGTGTGTTGTTCCTTCTGGCTCAGTGTATAGCAAGTAGTCAATAGTCAACTATGTAAGCCAGCATTTACTTACACAATTGCAAATTGAATCTATAAAGCAAGCACACTCTTTCAAAATGACACTGTGAGTTGAGCCCCTTCAAGCAAAGTGTGATTTGTGATATTGGTCTATATAAATAAAATTGACTTGGGGAAAAAAATGAATTGACACTGGAGTTTGTAGAGAGCAAGTTACAGCTTTGGGACTCTTTTTTATCTTAACCTTTTTTGTAATGTCTGCCTTGCAAGAGCCATGTTAATTTACAGTTTTTCAGTTGAGGCGGCTAATTTTATCCACCCTACCCTCCTCTTACTGACTTCTCATCTTACATCCAGTCACAGCCATCTGTCAGACTGAATTGTGGAGTTATGGAGTTCTACATTCCAGCTCCCCTGATCCGTCCATGACCCTGCACTGTACTGTGATGTTCAGAGAATGGATGCATGAATAGATTTGTAGGAAAGGGAATGGCTATTTTGTACAAATGTCTTTTTAAAATGTCTCTGTGACACACACACACACACACACACACACACACATCAGAGACACCAGTATGGGCTGCCATGTTGTTTGGCTGCTCAACTAATCACTCAATAATCCCTATTTACTCTCGTTTTCTTAATTTCTGCACAATACTTCTGAAGAATACACACTAATTCATAAATAGCTCTGCCTGATCCCACTTCCATTCTATATTATAATTGGCATTATTATTGGGTTATTTCCATTCAATCACAGTCCATCATTCTGGTAATTTGAATTTCTACATGATAAAAATCTAAACTAAGACAGCCCTATGAAAAATTGTATGTGCTGAAATTTCAATGAAATGGCACCCCTGTTTTAAACATTATTTTAGAAAGTGAAATATGCATCCCAACAAACTTAATATTGCTTGACAGATTTCTTACCCACCTAATCCAATAGGGGTTAATTGTGCATACACTACATAATGGATATTTCCAACAATGTCTTGTAGAAATCACATTAATAGCTTGCTGATTTGTTTTGCCAAATACCTTTTGAGGGGAACATAATTGTTGCGTAGATCATGTTCTCAGTTAATGTTTTTCTAAGTGAAGGACTTTTTGTACCGCACAAAAGTAATGGGGGTTGATTGGGGGTTTTGGGCGTAACGTGCCAGACTCTGAGATCCTGAGTCCCACGTGTGGTTAGATTTAGGCTACAAAAGCACTTTTGGTTAAGGTTAGGGCAAGATTGTGGTTTTGATTAAATGTTAATAAAATTAACATGTCCTGTCTCGTGCTTCAGTCACTTTTCTCTTTTGTTTAATGTCCATGATTTTTTCTTACTTCAGCCAAGTGTTGTGTGTGAGTGTCAGTGCCTAAACATAAAAGAAGTTAATCATGCTGAAGTTGCTACAAGTGACTATTGTAGGCAAGGCAAGGCAAGGCAGCTTTATTTATATAGCACATTTCAAACACAGAGGCAATTCAAAGTGCTTTACATGGGCAAAGAAAAACATTAGAAGCAATAAAAACAGTAAGAAAAAAATACAATGATATTTAAAATGAGATAAAATTGCTACATAAATTAAATAAAATACATAAAATGAAAGATACATAAAATGAAATAAAATACAGTTACAGTGCAGTAAAAAGATGTAGTGGTCAATGCAACAAAGGAAATAAAAGTGCATTAGAGAAATCAGTCATAAGACTCGTAAATTAATAATTTGTAGGAAAAACAAATCAAATACATTGTCAGTGAATGTTTAGATGCACATGTGGCATTTATATATGTTATTTTTTCAAAACATTTTGCTGTATTTCTAGGAGACAGGTTTGAAATTTTATTTATTTATTATATGTAAAATAGTCAACTTTTAAAGGACAGTGTGAATCACATCACATCAGTTTGTTTTTGAGAGGATGAAATAGTTTTAAATAAATAATAAGATAAGTGACACAGAAAAATACAACTTGATGAACAGTTGCTCGCATCACATTATTTAGGTTAATCCAAGCTCTGCAGCAACAAAACATGCCAGATTGATTGATTGAATTACAAGCTCAGTGACAGCACATGGAGCTGTGCATCAGGAGTATAATCATTTCTTCCAAAATTAAGCTGAGTGAGGACGTTCCATTTACTAAATACAATTCATCCATTCACAATGTCTCCTTCATTTTGTAAATGGGAAGGGAAGAGAAGCAAGGAAGAGATGCACTTGAGCCATCTCTCTCTGTCTTATTCTATTTCCCCAGAATTAAGCAGAGATGGCGCCCCCTCACAAAAAAAAAAAAAAACAATCCAAAAGAAAGAAAGGATGACAAGCCAAGTGAGGGAATGATGGAGATAGTCGTGGAGAGGGATTTGGAAATAAGAGAGAATGAGTCTTGAAGTCTGAAGGGAGTAAAAGATGAAGCTGTGAAGTCAGCAAGGGGAGGAAGGAGGATAGAGTGAGGGAAGGACTGAATATTTGAGAAGGAAAAAGATTCATGAGGGCTTCAATAAAAAGCTTCAGTGAACACAGCACCAACACACAGACCTGATGGTCGCACACACATATATGCACACACAGCGGGGTGAGTTGAAATGAACCATGTTTATTCAAACTCTTCCTGCTCATCACAGAATCCCATCATGCATTTCACTCCAACGGTCTCGCCCTGTCAGAGTATAACAAGCTCTCCTCACCACACAGTAACCCACACACTCACATACAAACACAGACACATACTGTACATATGGCATGCATACACAGTGGTTCTCTGTAGAATATGCATAAATTGTGTAACTTGAGATTTTCAATAAACACAATTGCATATATCGCAAAAACGCACAGAAAAAAATGGAGGTTTTAAACAGTTGTAAATAAACAACAAACAAAATATTCAATAGTTAGCTAAAAGAAAAAAAAACAGTAAACAGTAGCTCATGTCATTGTGAAAATAATGTCATTATTGTAATATAATTGTAATTTCCAACAAGTCCTCCAACCTAAACGACAGAGTAGGCCATTTGCCAATAACTCCCAAAGCGACATACATAGGTGTACTGGAGCTTCGTTGTCATGGTTACAGTAATAAACAGGTGGTTTATGTTGTTAAAATTAACACCAAAACTACTTAGGAAAGATCGTGGTTTGGGTTAACATAAACATGTTAGTTATGTAAGACAACGTTAGTTTCGGTTTCACACGGGACATGAACAGCAGTCCCCTGGGTGAAAGGCCTGTGCTGTTTGACTCATCCACCCATTCACCGTAATCAGCACAGACGGTCGACGGTTGTATTTTTGGGGAGGACAGACACATAATTTCTATACGATTAAACTATACCGCCCTCCCAAAAACATGTCCGTATATCTGAGCAGCAGCTTATTATGACCCATATTTACGTTTGTTTAGGCGGTGACCTCTAGTGGCCGTAGTAATTATGACGAGAGCAAAGGAGGAAGTCAGGTGAGGTAGTATAAAGAGCGACAAAGTCCGCGTAGTGGGTATGGATACAACACACACAGGACTTTCACCCAGGAGGCTGCTGTTTGTGTCCAGTATGACACCAAAAGTCAACGTCAGCTTGTTTTAACTTACGTCACCAAAGTAGTTATTTTAACCCAATGATCTTTTCCTAAACCTAACCAAGTAGTTTTGTTGCCTAAACCTAACCAAACTGCGTTAACCACATGTTTATTATTGTTACCCTGACAACGAAGGTCAAGTACATCTGCCTGTCACTGGTACTCTCCAAAAGTTATATATGTCGTTATAGGAGTCATTGGCAAACTACCTTTTCTGTCATTTAGGTATGAGGACGTGTTGAAACATAAATTCTGCAACAACAGGACATGGGAAATAAAAATATATAATTGAAATTGCAAAGAGAACTCACCAGTGAACTGTTTTGGACAGCAAAATAATGTGGTTATACAGCTAAAGAAATGGCAGGCAGTTTTTTTCCGTTTTTCCAGTAAGGATATTCTTTGGTGGGGTGTGATTGACATTGCAGCCTCTAAGGTCTAGTAGGAGGCTAGTAGTATATCAGTGTTACTCTGGGACGTGCACGTGACACACACATCGCACGCACGCACGCACAGTGGACATTGTGTGCACATGTGGTCACATGATGGAGGAGGAAGTGGGTGAGGGTCAATAACTAGCCCTGTGACGATGCCCCAGTGGCCTAAGAGTCTACTGGTGACATTTTGGTAATGTTTGTGTGTTAATCAACAAAATAACACTGACAATAAAATCTGTATTGTTTTAGATATGGATGTTTTTCATGCTGAAAATACAGTTGTCTACAGTGATCTATTTTAAAAACACAACTACCCTATGAACTGCTTGTCTCAGATTTAAATCAAAAAAGGGGTGGATTTAAGCCACAATATAGCAAAGATAATAAGGACACGTGAGTTGTCCACCTAATTACTCAGACAAAGCTTGTCTCGCTGTATGTGTTCTGTTTTCCAACAAACTGTATAGAGAAGAAAACAAACATGGTAGATGAAAGTTATGAGTGCACCTGACACAAAATAAATGTGCCACATGACCCGTGTCTGACCAGAGATTTCAGATGTCAGTTTAACACACCATTTTTAACCAAATGCCAAAATAATCTGACAACATAGAATTCTATGCCATATTAAGTGAGAATATCTTGCATACCTAACAGAAAGTTATTAAGTTGTTAAATGTATATATTAATGGTTTTCCAACACTAAACTAAATTATTTTACAATCAACTACTACATATTGAAGTCTTACAGTCGACTTAACATTAAGTTATTCATTCTCCAACCAGTATTTTGAGTGCAATTAACAAAAATATTTTAAAATATGGTGACACTGTAATTGTACATTTTTAACTATATATTATCTATAATATACTTGATGTTGTTTAAACCTATTTATTTCCTTTTATAAAACTTCACTCACTGTGTGCATTTAAGCATACAATATTTAGGTTTGAAAACATAATTAAACCAGTGTTGTATATACAAAAATATTGCATCAAAATACAAATTAGTGTGTTGACACAGTTTTACAATGTCTTTTTGAATTATCAGATGCTGCTTTATGTTTTGCTAAATATTTTTGGTTTTACACCAAAAATGAAAACACAAAGGATTTGTGTTTGGAACCTACAATCTATTTGGCTAAGTGTTCAAACTGCTATTATGTCAGTATAACTCCTCCTACTGAGGTGAATATACTCAGAACTTGATGTGAACTAAACCCATTGTATTTGGTTGTTTTCACCTGCCTTCTCCACATTTGCCTAGACTGGATGATTGCTACCTGAGAAAAAGTGATGATCTTAAATTGCTACCCGAAATCCTGCTGTACGTCCTACTGTGTGTGCTGGTGTGTGTGCTGGTGACTGATATACGGACAAAGGGATCAGTTTGCAGACGCCCTAAGGTATCAGACATGCGTCTCTTCATGAACAAGCTAGTATTCGGCTTCACTTACCTTCTTTTGATCAGGGAACATACCAGCTCTCCTTTTGTGTTCCTACTTCCTCTCAAAACATTAAACAGAGTTTCTTCCTCCTCCAAACTATCCAACATTTCATTGTGGTCTGCCATTTCTTTCAGAGGATGTAAACAAACCTGAGTTGGGCTTGTTCTCTGGTTGCTACAGTAAAACCATGTGCTGTCACTGAACCATAAATAGATTGTACACAATACTGTGTGAGCCAAGTGTCAGCCGACAGAACTCTGTCACTGAAATAGAAGGTGTTATACAAGTTAGATACTGTGATGGCAGTCAGAGTCTGTAGCATGTATAAGTTAAAGTTGTAAACTTAATGAAAGCTGTCTTTACTCTGCTCATAATTAAGCAATTACAAAAGGGATCAGTCAACAATGAGATACTGCAGATGCAGGCAGGAGGCTGAAGCAGTGTTATACATGTTTTCAACTTTACAGTAAAGGTTTAAGAGAATTAATAAATGGTCATTTATGGTTAAGTAATGCTTATATAACATGCACAATTATTCATAAGTTAGGCTATAAGTTAAGGAACGTCTACATGACGATAAAGGACCAATCAGACCTCTACATGAAGACCATGGAGTGTGTCCACTGATCTCAACCTTTACCAAAAATAAGGCAGAAGTTGGAGGATGGACAAGTAAGTGGACAATCATTACCCTGAAATAAACACTTTCTCTTAATGGAATGGCTTAGCTGTGAACTTACATGTTAATTAATATCTTTATCAACCAGTTACTAATATTAGTTAGTACCTTAATATGTAAACCCTTAATAAATGTTAACACAAGACATTTGTTAATAGTTACTCAATGCTTATTATTGTGTTAATTAACTGTTGGTTATTACTATAATACCTAATGTTAATAACATCTTTATAAAGTATTAAATCACGTATAAATTAATACCTTAGTTAACATGAACACATGAGTTAACTGTTAGTTAATGTTTATTACTGCATTAATTAGTTACCTGTCTTGTAAAGTGTTACTGAATACACTTCTGTCTTGTTTTATTTTATTTTATTTATTTCAAAGACCCTTACTTGGTACATATGTTAAGCAATATTACGGCTTGACCTACAGAAACAATATAAAATTAATTAATTTAAAATAATCTTGCACATTTTGAGAATTTCAATTATGCATTGAATCATGTCCCTTTGTTGTATGCCATCACTCATATTTCCTGTCACACACCAAAAAAGCAATGTTTCAACTAACCTGGTAGCCTGTGCATAAGGATACACGCATGCGAGGTTTAATTAATAAAAATAAAAATATAAACATAAAGCGAGAAAAAAACCCCAAAACATTGTCAAATGTACTGGTGTGCTAACAAGTTCACGTAGAAAATATAATTATGTTATAAACACAGATGTTCATATCTTAAGAATAAAAATAACTAATGTCCACATGTAAATCCACATTTTCCAAGTGTGGGTTTTTAAATGACTTTTTGTGAGGAGAAAATGAATGACATAATTTCAGATGAAATATAACTATTATCACTCATTATAATCGCTGTTTAACTAAGCTCCTAATATCATCTCAAGCCCACATTAGTTCCAACAAGTGCAGCTGGTGTGAATAATGTATTCAAGGAGAGCCGAGGGAAATCTTTCCTAAAAAGAAAATCATATTAACCTTGTTTTTTTTTTTTTTAAACTTTTACTGTATATAAACTTCTTCCAGAGTTATTCTAGCAGATTTGAGCTGCTGCTGTTCTGTCATCCATACAATCTGCTGCAGTAATAGTCAACACGTTAATTTGACTAAGTGTCTCATTGCTATGGATTTATTCACAGTTCTGAGCTTGGCTGAAAGGCAGTGTTTTGTTGGCCAAAACAGTTTTTTCAGTGTGTGTGTGTGTGTGTGTGTGTGTGTGGGTGTGGGTGTGTGTGTGAGAGAGAAAGAACGCCAAGGGGAATAATTTAAATGTTTGTTAAATCAGCTATCATTTCCTGACATGGTGTTCCAGGCACAATTAGGTATGAGAGGTGATGTCAACTCACGTCTGTGTGTGTGTGTGTGTGTGTGTGTGTAACACAGCGACAGTTCAAATGTTTGTTAAGCCACGTATCATCTCTTGACACCTTGTCCTCTGTGTAATTAGATGATATGTTCTGCATGTTTGTGTGTGCACGTAAAGTGTAGCATAATATACTGTACTGTATGCATGTCCGTCACTTGCTCTCACACACTCACACACAAATACAGGGATATACTGTATATATATATAAGTACAGTATACACTACATACACACATTGTATGGTAATGTCCACATTTCTGGTGGTTTATAATCAACTCTCTTTCATCATAATAATAATAATAATAATAATAATAATATTATTATTATTATTATTA